>JXCR01142172.1:35889-87195 GCA_002079205.1 Phalaenopsis hybrid cultivar
CTTATTCATTAATAGAAGAGATGGCTACCAACAATTTTCAATGGCCCTCAGAGTGGGTAAATCCTAAAAGAATAGCTAGTATCTATGATTCTGATGCAATATCTATGTTAACTTTGTAGATTGCTGCAATATCAAAGAAATTAGATCATTATGGGATGAATTATTCTTCAACACCTCCTATGATGGAAGAGAATTCATCTNTCTGGGCAATTTGTGGATGTGCAACCTTCATATGAGACCTTCAATGCTATTAATAGACCCAACAACCCATATTCTAACTATTATAACCCAGGTTGGAAGAATGATCCAAATTTCAATTGGAATAACAATTCCTCTACAAATCAACAATGGGCAAACAACTTAGTGAACCCATTACGAAATTCATCCAACCAGGAAAATGTTAACTATAGACCTTCTTATCCTCCAGGATTTAACAGTAATACTCAAATTAAGGAGAAGAAGTTATCTATGGAAGAGTTAATATTAAACATGGGTCAACAATTACAGAATCAAGGAAATCAATTACATAATCAAGGAAATCAATTACAGATTCAAGGAAATCAATTACAACATCAAGGAACTGCTATTAACATTGAAAACCAATTGGGACATATCGCTACTGCGCTTAGTAACCGAACATTAGGAACTTTTTCTTAGAATCAAGGAAATCAATTACAAATTCAAGGAAATCAATTACAAAATCAAGGAGCTGCTATTAAGAATATTACAATTAGGGCATATCACTACTGTGCTTAGTAACCGAACATTAGGAACTTTTCCTAGTACTGTGATAGATTCAAGGAAATCAATTACAACATCAAGGAACTGCTATTAAGAATATTGAAAACCAATTAAGGCATATCGCTACTGCGCTTAGTAACCAAACATTAGGAACTTTTCCAAGTATTGTGGAACCAAAACATAATGCTACTGCGCTTAGAAACCAAACATTAGGAACTTTTCAAAGTACTGTAAAACCAAATCCTAAAGATGAAGGAAAATAACAAATCAAGGTGATTCAATTACGAAGTGGAAAAGAATTAGAGACAAGAGTGCAAAAAGAAATAGAAAATGAAAAAGAGAAAGTGGATACCGAAAAAGAAAAGGATCATGAGTACCCAGATTTAGAGTATCCATTTACACCAATGAAAATTACTGTGGAGAAACCTCCACCACCGTTTCCTCAAAGTTTGAAGCAACACAAACAGAATAAATAATTTTCAAAATTTTTAGAAATTCTTAAGAAGTTAACGGTGGCCATTCCCTTCGTATTAGCTTTAGAGCAGATGCCCAATTATGTGAAATTTATGAAAGATATTATGAACAAGAAAAGGAAGACAACGAAACTGTTGCACTTAGCGAAAAATGTAGTGCAATTATTCAGAAAAAGCTTCCTGAAAAATTAAAAGATCCTGGTAGCTTCACTATATCGTGTGCTATCGGTGAAAAATTTTATGGAAGAGCTTTATGTGACTTGGGAGTCAGCATTAATCTTATGCCTCTTTCAATTTTTACAAGATTAGGATTAGGAGAAGTCTCACCTACTTCTATAACTCTATAGTTGGCGGATCGTTCAGTTACATATCCTAAGGGAGTTATAGAAGATGTGTTAGTAAAAGTGGACAAATTTATCTTTCCTGTAGATTTCATTATTTTAGATATGGAGGAAGATAAGGAAATAAGTATAATTTTAGGGAGACCATTTTTAGCTACTGGAAAAGTAATGATAGATGTTAAAAAAGGAGAATTAACTATGAGGGTAAATGATCAAGAAGTGAATTTTAACATTGCAAAATCTATGAAACACCCTGCTGTTGAAAGAGATAATGAGTGTTTTCGCATGGAAATTATTGAACATCTACTGAATGAACATTTTANGGATATTAAACATGCGTCAACAATTGCAGAATCAAGGAAATCAATGACAAATTCAAGGAAATCAATTACAAAATCAAGGAACTGCTATTAAGAATATTGAAAATCAATTAGGGCATATTGTTACTGTGCTTAGTAACCGAACATTGGGAACTTTTCCTAGTACTGTGGAACCAAATCCTAAAGATCAAGGAAAAGAACAGATAAAAGTGATACAATTACAAAGTGGAAAAGAGTTGGAAACAAGAGTACAGAAAGAAATGAAAACTGAAAAAAAGAAAATGGATACCGAAAAAGAAAAGGATAATGAATACCCAAAATTAGAATACCCCTTACACCAATGAAAATTATTGTGGAGAAACCTCCACCACCGTTTCCTCAAAGATTGAAGCAACATAAACAGAATAAACAATTTTCCAAGTATTTAGAAATTCTCAAGAAGTTAATGGTAAATATTCCCTTCATAGAAGCTTTAGAGCAAATGCCTAATTATATCAAATTTATGAAAGATATTCTGAACAAGAAAATGAAGTTCACTGATAATGAAACTGTTGCACTTAGCGAAGAGTGAAGTGCAATTATTCAGAAAAGCTTTCTAAAAAATTAAAAGATCTAGGTAGTTTCACTATACCGTGTGCTATCGGTGAAAAATTTTATGGAAATTAAAAGATCCTGACAGTTTCACTATACCGTGTGCTATCGGTGAAAAATTTTATGGAAGAGCTTTATGTGATTATAGTTTCACTATACCGTGTGCTATCGGTGAAAAATTCTATGGAAGAGCTTTATGTGATTTGGGATCCTGGAAGTTTCACTATACCGTGTGCTATCGGTGAAAAATTCTATGGAAGAGCTTTATGTGATTTGGGACACAGCATTAATCTTATGTCTCTATCAATTTTCAAAACATTAGGATTAGGAGAAGTCTCACCTACTTCTGTGACTCTTCAGTTAGCGGATCGTTCAGTTACATATCCTAAGGGAGTTATAGAAGATGTGTTAGTAAAAGTTGATAAATTTATCTTTCCTATATATTTCATTATTTTAGATATGGAGGAAAATAAAGAACTACCAATCATTTTAGGGAGACCATTTTTAGCTACTGGAAAAGCTATGATAGATGTTCAAAAATGATAATTAACTATGAGAGTTAACGATCAAGAAGTGACTTTTAACATTGTGAAATCTATGAAATCTATCATTTTAGGGAGACCATTTTTAGCTACTGGAAAAGCTATGATAGATGTTCAAAAAGGATATGGAGGAAGATAAAGAAATACTTATCATTTTAGGGAGACCATTTTTAGCTACTGGAAAAGCTATGATAGATGTTCAAAAAGAAGAATCGTTTTAGGGAGACCATTTTTAGCTACTGGAAAAGCTATGATAGATGTTCAAAAAGGAGAATTAATGAGAGTAAACGATCAAGAAGTGACTTTTAATATTGTAAAATCTATGAAATACCTTGCTGTTGAAAGAGATAAAAAGACCATTTTTAGCTACTGGAAAAGCTATGATAGATGTTCAAAAAGGAGAATTAACTATGAACACCATTTTTAGCTACTGGAAAAGCTATGATAGATGTTCAAAAAGGAGAGTTAACTATGAGAGGGAGATCATTTTTAGCTACTGGAAAAGCTATGATAGATGTTTAAAAAGGAGAATTAACTATGAGAGTTACTATCAAGAAGTGACTTTTAACATTGCAAAATCTAAGAAATACCCTGCTGTTAAAAGAGATGATGAATGTTTTCACATGGAAATTAGTGAACATCTATTGAATGAACCTTTTAAAGAACATTTTGAAGAGAAAGAATAATTTCAAGATAGTTATGAAGTTATTTTGGACGAAATATGAAATGAAGAATTAGATTATGTTCAGGAAAGATTTGAGATGCTGGATANTTTGTTTTAGATATGGAGGAAGATAAAGAAATACCTATCATTTTAGGGAGACCATTTTTAGCAATTTCATTATTTTAGATATGAAGGAAGATAGAGAAATACCTATCATTTTAGGGAGACTATTTATAGCTACTTATTATTTTTGATATGGAGGAAGATAAAGAAATACCTATAATTTTAGGGAGACCTTTTTTAGCTTTAAGGGAGTTATAGAAGATGTGTTAGTAAAAGTTGATAAATTTATCTTTCCTGTGGATTTCACTTTAGATATGGAGGAAGATAAAGAAATACCTATAATTTTAGGGAGAACATTTTTAGCTACTGGGATATGGAGGAAGATAAAGAGATACCTATCATTTTAGGGAGACCATTTTTAGCTACTGGAAAAGCTATGATAGATATGAGGAATATAAAGGAATACCTATCATTTTAGGGAGACCATTTTTAGCTACTGGAAAAGCTATGATAGATGAAGAAATACCTATCATTTTAGGGAGACCATTTTTAGCTATTGGAAAAGCTATGATAGATGTTTGAAAGGGAGAATTAACTATGAGAGTTAACGATCAAGAAGTGACTTTTAACATTGCAATATCTGAAGATAAAGAAATACCTATCATTTTATGGAGACCATTTTTAGCTACTGGAAAAGCTATGATAGATGTTCAAATGATAATTAACTATGAGAGTTAACGATCAAGAAGTGACTTTTAACATTGTGAAATCTATGAAATCTATCATTTTAGGGAGACCATTTTTAGCTACTTTGTGGATTTCATTGTTCTAGATATGGAGGAAGATAAAGAAATACCTATCATTTTAGGGAGACCATTTTTAGCTACTGGAAAAAGCATTTTAGATATAGAGGAAGATAAAAAAATACCTATCATTTTAGGGAGACCATTTTTAGCTACTGGAAAAGCTATTGTAGATGTTCAAAAAGGAGAATTAACTATGAGAGTTAATGATCAAGAAGTGACTTTTAACATTTGAAATCTATGAAATACTCTGCTATTGAAAGAGATAATGAATGTTTTCGCATGGAAATTAGTGAACATCCGAAATCTACGAATACCCTGCTGTTGAAAGAGATAATGAATGTTTTCGCAAGGAAATTAGTAAACATCTATTGAATGAACATTTTAAAGAACAATTTGAAGAGAGTGATGAAGTTATTTTGGATGAGTTAGAAAATTAAGAATTAGATTATGTTCAGAAAATATTTGAGATGCTAGATATTACAGAAAATGCTAATAAGAATCTAGTTCCGTCAATTATAAAACTACCTGAACTTGAGTTGAAAATATTGCCTAGCCACTTGAAGTATGTGTTTTTGGGAGACTCATATGCATTACCTGTTATTATATCTTCAGAATGCAAGAGCAAATACTGTTAGATACATTGAAAAGTTATATAGAAGCTTTTGTTTGGACCTTAGTTGATATTAAGGGAATCAGTCCTTCGATCTGTATGCACAGAATTATATTAGTTAAACAATATAAACAAAGAGTTGATCCATAAAGGAGATTAAATCCAATGATGAAAGAAGTAGTTAAGAAGAAAATTTTGAAATGGTTAGACACTGGAAATATATTTCCTATTTTAGATAGTGTGTGGGTAAATCCAATTCATTGTGTTCCTAACAAAGGAGGAGTGACGGTTGAGACAGAAGAAAATATAGAATTAATACTTATCATATAAGTTACTAGGTGGCAAATTTGCATTGATTATAAAAAATTAAACACTGCCACCAATAAAGATCACTTCCCTTTACCCTTTTTAGACCAAATAGTAGATAGACTTGCTGGGCACAAATAATTTTTGCTTTTTAGATGGTTTTTAGACCAAATAGTAGATAGACTTGTTGGGCACAAATATTTTTGTTTTTTAGATGGATATACCTGGTTACTCAAAATTCCTATTGCTCCGGAGGATCAAGAAAAGACAATATTTACTAGTTCTTTTGGAACTTTTGCTTTTTGAAGAATGCATTTTGGATTATGTAATGCACCTGCAGCTTTCCAGAGATGTATGATCTCCATATTTAGTAAGTTAATTGATGATGGATTGAAAGTATTTATGGATGATTTCTCTGTATTCATATTTAGTAAGTTAATTGATGATGGATTGGAAGTATTTATGGATGATTTCTCTGTATTTAAACATCATTTTACGCATGCTTATATTATCTTAAAAAAGTTTTGGAGTTATGCGAAAGAACTAATTAGGTTCTAAATTGGGAGAAATGTCAATTTATGGTTGCATGAGGAATTGTGTTAGGGCATAAAATAATGATATGGAAGCATACCCTGCAAAAATTCAAGTTATATCTAAATTAGTACCTCCTACTAATGTAACGAAAATGGTATGGAAGAATACCCTGCAAAAATTCAAGTTATATCTAAATTAACACCTCTTATAAGATAGTATGAGAGCAGACCCTGCAAAAATTCAAGTTAAATCTAAACTACAACCTCCTACTAATGTAAGAGATGTTAGGAGTTTTCTTGGACATGTTGGTTTTTACAGGTGTTTTATTAAAGATTTTTCAAAAATCCAAACCTATATGCCAACTTTTAGAAAAGGACAAGAAATTTGAATTTACTGAAAGCTGTTTAAATGCCAGATTTCTTGGACATGTTGGATTTTACAGGCGTTTTATTAAAGATTTTTCAAAAATTACTAAACCTTATGCCAACTTTTAGAAAAGGACAAGAAATTTGAATTTACTGAAAGGCTGCTTAAATGCCTTTGAGTTATTAAAGGAAAAATTAATCACAGCCCCTATTATAGTTTCACCTGTTATTAAAGAAGAAATTAATCACAGCCCCCATTATAGTTTCACTTAACTGGGAGAAACCATTTTAACTGATGTGTGATGCTAGTGATTATGCTATTGGAGCTGTCCAAGAAATCATTTGAACTGATGTGTGATGCTAGTGATTATGCTATTGGAGCTGTTCTTGGACAAAAAACCATTTGAATTGATGTGTGATGCTAGTGATTATGCTATTGGAGCTGTCCTTGGACAAAGGAAAAGATTATTAAAGTTATATACTACGCTAGTAAAACTCTTAATGATGCACAAATTAACTATACTCTTACTGAATTTTTTTTAAAGTTATATACTACGCTAGTAAAACTCTTAATGATGCACAAATTAACTATATTATACTGATGTGTGATGCTAGTGATTATGTTATTGGAGTTGTTCTTGGACAAAGGTATGAAAAGATTTTTAAAGTCATATACTACGCTAGTAAAATTCTTAATGATGCACAAATTAACTATACTGTTACTGAAAAAGACACTACGCTAGTAAAACTCTTAATGATGCATAAATTAACTATACTGTTACTGAAAAAGAGTTATGCATTGTGTGTGCTTTAGAAAAATTTAGATCTTATTTAATTGGGACTAAATGTGTTGTTCACACTGATCACTCTGCTATTAAATATCTGATGCAAAAGAAGGATGCCAAACCAAGGTTAATTGGTCACTCTGCTATTAAATATCTGATGCAAAAGAAGGATGCCAAACCAAGGTTAATTAGATGGATTATTGATGCAAGAATTTGATTTTGTGGTTATTGATAGAAAGGGAACTGATAATCAAATTGCTGATTACGTTGAGATTAGAAAATCATGAATTATCTGACATTGAAAATGAAATTACAGACAGTTTCCCTGATGAACAACTTTATAATATTAATGAGTGGAAAATACCATGGTATGCTGATATTGTTAACTATATTGTAAGTGATATTTTGCCACTTATGCTGACACTGCAACAACAAAATAAATTCATTCATGATGCGAAAGCATATTATTGGGATGAGCCTTATTTATATAAACAATGTAAGGATCTGATTATGAGAAGATGTGTACCTTATGAAGAAACTGAGCTAATCATTTAGAAATGTCATGATTCTGAACTTGGAGGACATTTTGGGATTGATAAAATTGCTTATAAATTTTATAAGCTGGATTTTATTGGCCTACTATCTTTAGAGATGTTTATAGATACATAAAAACTTTTGATCGATGTCAACGAGTAGGCAATATATCTAAAAGAAATTAAATGCCTCTGAATTTCATGTTAGAAGTTGAGATCTTTGATGTTTGGGGATTAGATTGCATGGGGCCATTTATTCCATCATTTGAGAACTTATACATATTAATTGCAGTAGACTACATTTGAAAGTGGATTGAAGCACAAGCCTTATCTCATTGTGATGGTAAAAGTGTTTCATGGTTTTAATGAAAAATATTTTCACTAGATACGGAATGCCTAGAATGATTATTATTGATAGAGGATCCCATTTTAGAAATAAATACATTCAAAGATTGGCAGAAAAATTTAATATTATTCATAAAATCTCTACTGCCTATCATCCTCAAACCAGTGGGTTACCTGAAGTTTCTAGAGAGATTAAACAAATACTGGAAGATTATAAACTCTAGTAGAATAGATTGGTCCACTAGATTGGATACTGCATTATGGGCTTACAGGACTTTCACACTCAAACTAGTGGGTTAGCTGAAGTTTCTAATAGAGAGATTAAACAAATACTTGAGAAGACTATAAACCCTAGTAGAGTATTTGGTCCACTAGACTGGATACCGCATTATGGGCTTACAGGATTGCTTATAAAGCTCCTATTGGAATGACTCCTTACAAACTGATTTTTAGAAAGACTTGTCACTTACCAGTAGAATTGGAGCATAAAGCATATTGGGCGATTAAGGAATTCAATTACAATTTGAAAGATGCTGGGAAGAAGAGCCTGCTACAATTAAATGATTTGGAAGAATTAAGAAATGAATCTTATGATAATGACATAATTTATAAGGAAAAACTAAATTTATGAGATGATCAGAAGATTAACCAGAAGAACTTTGAACCAAGATAAGAAGTTTTGCTTTACAATACTAGGCTGAAGTTATTCCCTGGGAAATTAAAGTCTTGTTGGTTAGGACCCATTACCGTGACTCAAGTTTATACTTACGGAGCTATTGAAATTGAAGATCAGAAGACTGGAAATAGATTTAAAGTAAATGGACACGGATTAAAACCATATTTTGAGGGTAAAAGACCAAGTCTTAAAGAGGTTTTAATAATCAGTCAACTTGAATAACATCTGAATAGGTCGGGCTGACAACGTTAAACCAAGCGCTTTATGGGAGGCAACCCATAGTTATCTTTACTTTGATTGCGATTAGATTTATCTTTACTTTGATTGCGATTAGATTTATTTTTAATTGAAATTATAGTTAGAGTATTAAGCTCTACTACTCTTATTTACCCTTGAATCATCATATAAGTTGGATCCATAGAGACAAATTGGAACACAATCGGACTAGAGCAAAACTGTGCAATTTTTGCCTTGGGCGCTGACGGTGCCCTCGACACCGTCGACGGTGGGTTTTTCCAGAGAGTCCAGACAATTAAATACATAAGGCTCATTGACGGCACCCTCGACCCCACCAACGGTGAGACCGGTGAGATGGCGATTTCTAGAGTTTGAATGGCAGTTTTTGGCGGTTTTTAGGTGGGAGTTACCCTTTTAAAATCCCAAATTTGATTCCTAAGTTCATATTTCCACCAAAAATGAAGTGAAACTCCACCAATTTCATTCTTATAGCATCCAATTCCCCTGATAATTCTAGAATGCAAGTGTTCAATTGGAGAAAGTTTATTCATGCGGAAGCACAGCGAATCTTCAACAAAGTACTGACGAAGAAAAGATTGATCAAGGAATGAGGATTCATACTTCGTGGATTGAATAATCCCTCTATGACAATTGAAGTGATGATAGTGTGGTGAGGATGGGAAGTGCTGTGCTATACTATCACCGCCGTGGTTTTTCCTGTGGTGAAGTAATTTTATGGAAATTTGCACGGAATCAACTAGGGAGTCATTTATGTGCCGAGGTAGATGGATAACTCTCACTCCTGCATGGATCAACAATATATACATGATTGAGAACGTTCTTGTCAGGCATTATTCTAACTTTATCCCGACAAGAAACTAGATGAATGACATTTACCAATATGAAACGGACGAAACTGAAGACAGGGAAACAAGAGAAAATGGGTATGTTAGTTTTTCTGCGACGCTCCTAAACCCTGTTTCGAAACACTGGAACTTCTTCATTTCTACAAAACTGTTACCAACAATGAAGATCTGTAAAGTTTCTAAAGAAAGTGCTATTCTGAATTACTGCATCCAAATGGGACTGTCGATCGATATTGGATCGATAATTGTGAAGTTCGTTTTTGGGTCTGATCGTTCATGGATTAACTTATGGGCTTGGACACCCTTCCACAATTTTCTCACTTTGTAGTCAGTTCCAAGTATCCTATGAAGA
The DNA here is from genome assembly GCA_002079205.1 of Phalaenopsis hybrid cultivar. NCBI lineage: Eukaryota > Viridiplantae > Streptophyta > Magnoliopsida > Asparagales > Orchidaceae > Phalaenopsis > Phalaenopsis hybrid cultivar. Next base: position 46,040 of record JXCR01142172.1, read on the forward strand.
TTGGGAAAAGGTATTTCAACCTTGGAAGCCTTGGGACCAAACTGAGAGATTCTCAATTTTTGAAGTTGAAAATGACATGACTATTATGGTAGATCAAGCATCTCAGAATTCACTTCCAGTTCAACCTTTAGTTCCTAACAAGACTCTGGTGATCCTGCACAGAATCAAGAAATTGGAGAAGGAGGAACAAAATGTTATGAATGCAATTAAAAATATCTCTGATTTCTTCGATCATTTAGACTATAGGATGAAAGAACATTTGTATCACTCTAGACATTTAGAAGATAGATTGATACGGCTGATGAGGAGGATGAAATTGATAGAAGAGGATTCTACTGAAGAATCTACAACCTCTTCGTTCATGTGCAATTAATGGGTGATCTTAGAGGAGAATCTAGTATTGAATCTAATGAATAGTAGATTTATATTGCTACCTGTCTATCTATGCGTGTAATTTGGTTTGAACATAGCATTTGCTTTGTTTTAGAATTATGCTTCTAGATCTCTGTATAGTTGAGACTAAGTATAGGATGTTTTGTTTTCAGCATTTAAGTGTTGTGCCTTGGATTGCGATGCTGAATTAATGTATTGAGGTTGATAAAATACCAAATTTAGGTGTGTTATGTAACGAATATTGTACCCTTTGGAATTTATATATAAATGTGATGTTTTGTGCTGTGAAAGTTTATTTGTGAAACTACATCATTTAATCACTTAAAATTATGTCTATAAATATTGAATGGATGTCGTTTAGGCTCCAAATTGATTGAAATTGCAAAAATATAGGAATTGAACCAAATCAATAGAGCCCGCCGACGGTAGCCTTGACGCCGTCGACGGTGGATTTTTCTAGAGAGATATGTTCAAATTCAATAGAGCGCGTTGACGGTGTAGAACACAACACAGATGGCGAGCTCACAAAAAAATACCGTTAACTACAATTTTGACCAGTTAACCACCACTATTCATCACCCCCTTCCTCCTAAAAATGCAATTTTCAATCTAGGGCTTCAGAGATCTTGGATTTGGGGCGATTTAAAGGCTTTTTGACACCGGATTTGATCATCTCCAGGTAAGAGCTTCACTCCAAACTAAAAATATTTGATTTTCACCATGGANACCCTTCCACAATTTTCTCACTTTGCAGTCAGTTCCAAGTATCCTAAAAAGATTGGGAAAAGGTACTTCAACCTTGGAAGCCTTGGGACCAAACTGAGAGATTCTCAGTTTTTGAAGTTGAAAATGACATGACTATTATGGTAGATCAAGCATCTAAAAATTCACTTCTAGTTCAACCCTTAATTCCTGACAAGACTATGGTGATCCTGCACAGAATCAAGAAATTGGAGAAGGAGGAACAAAATGTTATGAATGCAATTAAAAGTATCTCTTATTTCTTCGATCATTTAGACTATAGGATGAAAAAACATTTGTATCACTCTAGACATTTAGAAGATAGTTTGATACGGCTGATGAGGAGGATGAAATTGATAGAAGAGGATTGTTTTGAAGATAGTTTGATATGGCTGATGAGGAGGATGAAATTGATAGAAGAGGATTCTACTGAAGACTACAACCTCTACATTCATGTGCAATTAATGGGTGATCTTAGAGGAGAATCTAGTATTGAATCTAATGAATAATAGATTTAAATTGCTACCTGTCTATCTATGTGTGTAATTTGGTTTGAACTTTGCATTTGCTTTGTTTTAGAATTATGTTTCTAGATCTCTGTATAGTTGAGACTAAGTATAGGATGTTTTTTTTTCAACATTTAAGTGTTGTGGCTTGGATTGCAATGCTGAATTAATGTATTGACGTTGAGAAAATACCAAACTTTGGTGTGTTATGTAACGAATATTGTACCCTTTGGAATTTATATATAAATGTGATGTTTTGTGTTGTGAAAGTTTATTTGTGAAAACTACATCATTTAATCACTTAAAATTATGTCTATAAATATTGAATGGATGTCGTTTAGGCTCCAAATTGATTGAAATTGCAAAAATCTAGGAATTGAACCAAATCAATAGAGCCCGCCGATGGCACACTTGACGCCGCTGACGGTGGATTTTTCCCGAGAGTTATGTCCAAATCAATAGAGCGCGCTGACGGTGTCGAACACCACGCAGACGGCGAGCTCACAAAAAAATACCTTTAACTACAATTTTGATCAGTCAACCACCATTATTCATCATCCCCTTCCTTCTAAAAATGCAATTTTCAATCTAGGGCTTGAGAGATCTTGGATTTGGGGCGATTTAAAGGCTTTTTTACACCGGATTTGAGCATCTCTAGGTAAGAGCTTCACTCCAAACTAAAAATATTTGATTTTCACCATGGATTTCTTTCACATTGAGGATATCCAAAAAATTTGAGAATGTGAAGAAAATAATGGGAAGAAATTCATGGAATTTAGTGTTGAACTCTAAGAATTACTTTTGGAAGCCATTGTTTGCANTCACATTTAGGAGATCCAAAAAATTTGAGAATGTGAAAAAAATAATGGGAAGAAATTCATGGAATTTAGTGTTGAACTCTAAGAATTACTTTTGGAAGCCATTGTTTGCATATTTGAAGTATATTTTGGAATTTTTCTATAATTGTGATTAGATTGAAATGGCTCCACGATAAATAAGATGATTTGAGCTCGAAGAGTCTCGCTTGGTCAATGCGAAGGCTCAATNTTTGACGAGTCTCGCTTGGTCAATGCGAAGGCTCAATCAAGATTTACTTCTGTATTTGAAGGAAGGAAATGCATACAAGATCGAGTTTTTGAAAGTCTGGGAGGAGAAATTGAACGAGTTATTACTGAGCGAAGGTGGGAAAACTTCTATTACACCACCAATAAGGCCACTGCAAATATTGTGAAAGAATTCTATGCTAACGTATTCTATTCTGAAGACAGAATCATTCAAGTGCATGGATTTCCTATTGAATTTAATGCCCCCCGCATTAACACCTTTTACAAAGTCACAAACTCTTATAGCTGCCATTATGAATCCTTCAGTACTATGGAAGGCCCCCCTGAATGATGTGATCAACTTTCTCACTGATGGAAAAGGAATNCTCGAAGAGTCTCGCTTGGTCAATGCGAAGGCTCAATTAAGATTTACTTCTGTATTTGAAGGAAATGCATACAAGATCGAGTTTTTGAAAGTCCGGGAGGAGAAATTGAACGAGTTATTACTGAGCGAAGGTGGGAAAACTTCTATTACACCACCAATAAGGCCACTGCAAATATTGTGAAAGAATTCTATGCTAACGTATTCTATTCTGAAGACAGAATCGTTCAAGTGCATGGATTTTCTATTGAATTTAATGCCCCCCGCATTAACATCTTTTACAAAGTCACAAACTCTTATAGCTGCCATTATGAATCTTTTGGTACTATGGAAGGCCCCCCTGAATGATGTGATCAACTTTCTCACTGATGGAAAAAGAATGTGGAAGATTAAGCAATGAGAACGGGTAAATTTTTCTGCTTCCTTGCTGAATGCCACCTCTAAGGCGTGACACTATTTTATTTCCTCTACTCCGTTACCGACTTATCACCATAGTGAGGTAACTAGAGATAGAGTTATTTTGAATTTCTATATTCAGAATAATAGAAATATAAATGTGGGGAGAATTTTTTTTAAGAATATATTATCTACAATAAGGAGTGATACAAGTGGAGGTCTAGGACATCCTGGCCTTATTTATGCACTTTGCCAACTTTCTAGAGTGGAAGCTGAAGGAGATGAGGAATGGGTTTACCCTATGAAGCCCACTAGTAAAGCTAATTTGAAAACTTATGAATCCCATAAGAAATGGAGAACTGGAAGTAGGAGTCAAGAACCTTCTACTAGTAGAGATGTCCCCTCTACACTATGACCTTCCACCTTCTAGTTCCCCTACCCTCTCTGATTTGATGAATGAATTAACTTGCAGCAGAAGAGAATGGGAGTAGAAGTCAAGAACCTTCTACTAGTAGAGATGTCCCCTCTACAAGTTATGACCTTCCCCTTCTAGTTCCCCTACTTTGACATATTTGATGAATGAGTTGACCTTGCAGCAGAAGGGTATAGAAATAATAAATGAAAAGATTGGAGGTTCAGAATGTTGACATGATTATGATAGTGAGTACCTTCGGAGGCATTCAAATTTTGAGGCTCAGGCCCGACACTACAGAGGTGAGCCTGATGTTACTTTCCCTGAGTGCCCCCGATATACTCAGTATCACCCGATCCACCTGCTGATCAAAGAGACGAAGATATAGTTTGGGATTTTGACATTTGATAGTAGTTGATGTAGTTGTACTTGTACTTTTATTTTTGTGATCTTTTGTAATAGAAATGGATGTTTGTATGTATTTGAACTTTCATTTTTATTGTTATGTTGTACAGAGATAATTTTTAATTTTTGTTATAAAGTTAGTGTGGTAGTTAATTTTGCATGTATAGTATAATAGAAGTTGAGTAGTATTTTGTGAATTGTAATGTACTGTGATTTTCATTTTTGCATTTTAATTGTAATTGTTTTGTTTAGTATTGTTGTTATGTTAGGAAATATTGGGCTTATTTAATATTTTAGTTTTGTACTTATTTCAAAACTTCATTACCCAGCAATTTCTCTAATGATTTATATGCGTAGAAAGATCCTAATGTTACAGACCAAGTGAAGTAAAAATTTTGAGAAGGACTGCAAAAATTTTAGAATGATGAAAATCCCTAAAATACGGAGGTATGATTTATATTTAGAGTTTTTCTTTCCACCTGTATTATTTTATATTGAAAAATTTAAGTTTGGGGGATGGAAGAAAAAAATTAACTATTAGATTTCCTCTATTTAATTATTTTCAAAACTTATTTATATGATTTTATGTAGTGAATTTAATTCAGGTAACTATATTTTGTAGCTATTTAAATATTATGGTAGATTTAAATAAATATTTTTGTAATGAAAATTAATTTTGTAACTTAAGATATTTAGTGTAAGAGAATAAGATTATAGTTAACTATTTAAAGTAAAAGAAACTATAATTTGAAGTATTAAGAATCTGGAAATTCATTTAAGAAGAAAAGATTGGGTCTCAATGATGTAAAAACTATGATTTTATGTGGTGTTCTCATGAAGTTCCTATCCTTTGAATATTCTAAGTGACTTAATATTGCAACATATAGTCATCCTTGAAATGAATAGAAAACTAAAATTTGATGACTAGATAATCTTGTGGCTATAGAGTTAATTTAATTACTTGAGTTTTTTCTGAAAATTTCACTTATCTAAATCAAACTTATAGTATTGCTGAATTAAACTTTACTACAATAGATCATAATTTTTATATAGTATTTAATTTACTTGAGGAAAAGTAATAGTTAAGTTTGGGGGATTTTTACCAAAGGAAAATATGTTGAGATTTTCATACCTATTTTACACTTTTTTTGATGATATTACCCTTTAAAGAAAGGTATTTTTGATGTTTTGTTACAAGAATGATGAATTAGGGTCANGCGGAAGGGTATAGAAATAATAAATGAAAAGATTGGAGGTTCAGAATGTCGACATGATTATGATAGTGAGTACCTTCAGAGGCATTCAAATTTTGAGGCTCAGCCCCGACACTACAAAGGTGAGCCTGATGTTACTTTTCCTGAGTGCCCCCGATATACTCAGTATCTGCCCGATCCACCTGCTGATCAAGGAGACGAAGATATAGTTTGGGATTTTGACATTTGATAATAGTTGATGTAGTTGTACTTGTACTTTTATTTTTGTGATCATTTGTAATACAAATGGATGTTTGTATGTTTTTGAACTTTCATTTTTATTGTTATGTTGTACAGAGATAATTTTTAATTTTTGTTATAAAGTTAGTGTGGTAGTTAATTTTGCATGTATAGTATAATAGAAGTTGAGTAGTATTTTGTGAATTGTAATGTACTGTGATTTTCATTTTTGCATTTTCATTGTAATTGTTTTGTTTAGTATTGTTGTTATGTTAGGAAATATTGGGCATGTTTAATATTTTAGTTTTGTACTTATTTCAAAATTTCATTACCCAGCAATTTCTCTAATGATTTATATGCGTAGAAAGATCCTAATGTTATAGACCAGGTGAAGTAGAAATTTTGAGAAAGACTGCAAAAATTTTAGAATGATGAAAATGCCTAAAATACGGAGGTATGATTTATATTTAGAGTTTTTCTTTCCACCTGCATTATTTTATATTGAAAAATTTAAGTTTGGGGGATGGAAGAAAAAGATTAACTATTAAATTTCCTCTATTTATTTATTTTCAAAACTTATTTATATGATTTTATGTAGTGAATTTAATTCAGGTAACTATATTTTGTAGCTATTTAAATATTATGGTAGATTTAAATAAATATTTTTGTAATGAAAATTAATTTTGTAACTTAAGATATTTAGTGTAAGAGAATAAGATTATAATTAACTATTTAAAGTAAAAGAAACTTTATTTTGAAGTATTAAGAATCTGGAAATTCATTTAAGAAGACAAGATTGGGGCACAATGATGTAAAAACTATGATTTTATGTGGTGTTCTCATGAAGTTTCTATCCTTTGAATATTCTAAGTGATTTAATATTGCAAAATATAGTCATTCTTGAAATGAATAGAAAACTAAAACTTGATGACTAGATAATCTTGTGGCTATAGAGTTAATTTAATTACTTGAATTTTTTCTGAAAATTTCACTTATCTAAATCAAACTTATAGTATTGCTGAATTAAAACTTTACTACAATAGATCATAATTTTTATATAGTATTTAATTTACTTGAAGAAAAGTAATAGTTAAGTTTGGGGATTTTTATCAAAGGAAAATATGTTGAGATTTTCATACCTATTTTATACCTTTTTTGATGATATTACCCTTTAAAGAAAGGTATTTTTGATGTTTTGTTACAAGAATGATGAATTAGGGTCATTAGAGCAAAAAGATGCAAAAAGGAGCGAATTTGGAGCAAAAAGGACCAAAATTTGAAGATTTGGACTAGGGCGCCGACGACGAGCCCAACGGCGCCGACGACGAGATTTTCCTGAACTCCAAAATAAATTCACTTAGAAGGCAGCCGACGGCACCCTCGAGGCCGCCGACAACGAGCTCGACGGTTATGTCCAATTACGCATTGGATGAGGACGAATTTTGGAGGGGTGCTTAGACAACTCTTGGGAAAACTCATTCACATCTTTAAAGAGAAGACTTTGGCCAAAAATAAGAGAGAGAGGCATGAAGGAGACTCTAAATTGAAGTGTGAAAAAAGTGTAGAGATTCTAAATTGTGAGGAATTCTTCGAGAGATTGTAAAAGTGGAGGGAAAGTGAGAAATTTATTCCTCCTTGCCGCTTCAAAGAGGAATTCTGTGTGCTGTAAAGAAAGGAAGAGATTCAAAAGAACTTCGACGAGTTTTCTTGGGGAGAAATTAGAGATAAGTTTATTTATTGTTGTAGTTTGCATGACTTTGATTTTATATATGAATTCCAAGTTTGTTGTGTTTTCCTCATGAGATCTGAGTAGTTTTCTCTGTCTTTCTCCTTGCCTTGAGATTTGTGAAATGGTGATTTAAATTGGTGAAGCCATGAAAATGTTTAAAAAATTGTGATGATCTTTTCACTTCGATCTTAATTCTTTCAATCTGACCAATTGATTTGTTAAAATATGTTGAGTTTTACAACTAAAGTGAAGATCCTTTCAATCAAGCCAATTGATTTGTTAAAATATGTTGAGTCTTACAACTAAAGTGAAGATTACATCGAAGATTCAGGGAGGTCAAAGCCCTTGGTAGTTGGGTGCAAATAAGTAGGGAAATAAAATTATCGGGCGTAGAATTATAGATTTTAGAGTGACAAACTAAAATCCCCAATTTAGTTCTATCGTTTGGGTGCTGAAGTGTAGATGTTAGACCTCAGGCGAGGGGATCGTGGGAGCTCCTAAGTGAGAGCTGGTATCCTCCCATCCTAGCCGCAGATTCAGTAAGCAAATGTAGGATTAGTGAATGTTCTTTATGCATGGACCAAAAAGTAAAGAATAGGTATGCTCCTATTTGGCACAATACAAATTAAACTGATTTACTTCATCCATTCACTATAATTTCTTAACAAGGAGAAGGATGCTTTCTTATGTATTGAATATCACATTAAAAACCTCATTAGTATAATTAATTATTTAAGAGTTATTAAAATTACATATTTATTTGAATTGCCTATTTGTGACAGATAAGCAAATTGAATTCCATTGTTCCGATTGAGTATTACTTTTTCTAAAATCTTAGTTCGTAGTTCTAATATTACACCCTATGGGATCGATGTTTAGGACTCCATTAGAGCCCTATATTACTTGAGCGATACGTATACTTGCGTTGATAAGTGTGATTTTGCACAATTATTGAATATTTTATACACATCTTTATCAAATCTATAACTGTTATCAAGTTTTTGGCGACTCTATTAGAGCCCTATATTACTTGAGTGATACGTATACTTGCGTTGATAAGTGTGACTTTACAATTATTGAATATTTTTATACATACATCTTTATCGACTCTATAACTGCTATTAAGTTTTTGGTGCAGTTGCTGAATTTATACATCCATCTTTATCAAATCTATAACTGTTATTAATTTTTGGTTCAGTTACTGAGAAAATAAATCTTTTAGCAGCAGTATTAAATACTTATATTTTTAAGCATATATAAAGTTGCTGTCAGGTACAGACATAATATGTCCGATAGACCCTACATCTTCCAGATGACACATGTTTATACTTGTTGATACAGATTACTTCTCCAAATGGACAGAGGGAGTACCGTTACGTGATGTTACAACACAACACCTCCTTCAATTTTTCAAAAGCCAGATTGCCTACCACTTCAGAGTACCGCAAAGAATAATTTCTGACAATGGGATAGCCTTCATAAGTACGAAGATCAACAATTTTGTCAAAATACATGGGATAGATTGGAGATACTCTAAGATTTACTATCCTAGAGTCAATGGTCTAGCTGAGGCTTTCAACAAAACACTGGTACAGATTTTGAAAAAAACACTAGATGAAAACAAAAGGGATTGGAACAATAAACTAATAGAAGCCTTGTGGGCCTACCAGACGACTTTCAGGACTCCTACTCAATGTACACCTTATATGCTAGTGTACGGGTCCGATGCCGTGCTACCGTTAAAAATCCAGACACCATCTCTCAGAGTCACCGTTGCTAACCAACTCACAATGGAAGAAAGCGCAAAACTTAGACTTGAAGAACTGGAGAGTCTCGAGGGAAAACGAAGGCAAAGATTGTACAAGCCCATGACAAATTGGTCCGCCAAAGGACATTCAAAGTTGGTGACCTCGTACTTGTGCTCAAACGACCTATTCTTATACACCGCAAAATAGGTGGAAAATTCAAGCCAACTTGGGAGGGACCATTTGTCATTGAAAAGGTCTATACAAAATGAGCCTACCAGTTAGTGAACTCACAGGGAGAAAGACCCATGTTACCAATAAACGGACGATATCTGCAAACTACTACGCAACCTGAAGCCGCTTGTCTCTACTTGCTTTGAAACTTTGGAAACTTTGATTGTTTTAGGTTTATCTATGTGGCCAAGTGTCTATGACCTGGTCCAAATTTTGTAATTAACCTCAATATAATGAAAATTTTGAGAAAAAATATTTTTTAATTTCAAATGTTCTCCTTTCTACCTTTTGCACTTAATGTTCAACTAAATTAAGAAAAACTCATACATAAAATAAACAATTCATTTCACCAAAACAAATTAAAATTTACTTTAATAAGTACTTTGTTCTGTTCTTGTTCATGGCAAGTTTCAGCCCACTGACGTTTTTCCTGTCGTCCGCAAAAAAATGTCGGGTTAGAGGCTGATCTTTGCTTTCCAAGATAGCTGGAGCCTCGCACTAAATGAGGAGATGGCGCCGCAGAGCGGTACCATTGACTTAAACTTGGATTTTAACTAGGTTGACATGGACTACGAAGGTCCTCTCATGGACGTAGTAAGTTTCAAAGAGAAATAGGGACTGCTTTCACTACTGAGAGTGACCGTTAAAGATAATGTATCACACAAAGGCAAGAATGTGATAGCTGACAAGATCTGATGGAAGGGCCCAGCCGTCTACACTCCATGGTAGCTACACCTGTTGGAGGCTTAATAGTTGCCAATAATGAATGACTATCAAGCACTTTGCTTCGCAGGACGCAATGCAGGAACGCCAGCCGCAAGAACTAGAGAGCTTTTCTACGACAAGAACGCAAACGTCAAAGAGAGACGAACAACTGACTCACCATTATTCCTGAGGGGCACATTTATGATCCAGACTTGAAAGAAACTTCTGCTAACCTACCCACCATGGATGAAGAACCAGGGTTTGTGACAGAGTCAGACACACTTTTAATTTTAGATTTTTTGTGCAAGGGTTGCCCGACGTGCAACCTTGAAATATCGGTCGGGACATCAACCACGGGCACGTTTGTAAAATGCCTGGATTGCAATGTTCTACATTTATAGCATTTCAATACATTGGAAGAGTACACTTCAAGCACCAATGGGTCTCAGACTTCAAATTTTATGATGGATGAGCCATATGTCCCATTGGGGACAGATCAGTATGTACCGTGGAGCCCAAGGTCATACATCCCGCTAGAGGCCGAGTCTCATGCTCCAGATCAACCAGCTCTAGTTTGGGTTCCTACCAATGCTCAAAGGAAGGAACGCCTGCGACAGCTACCAACTCCTGGTATGATAGAATACTACAAGATAAGTAAAGTAAATAAAAGAGAATTTGAGTTTTATAAAGAAGTTCAAAGAAAGTTCATCAATCTACTAGAATGCTTGGAGCTGTACACCAAGGTTTTCTTCAAAGTTGGTGAAAGAAAAATTCTGGACTGCATCTTTGATTTAAGAGATAGAGGCCAAGCGGGTCTTCTCATGGAAAGGACATATTCCGAGCCAAAGAAATGGATGAGAGGAAAGGGAAGAATCACCATCCAGTGCGGCTGTTGTTATAACTTCAAGAATGATAGACAGGGGAAACCACCTGGGATCCTCAGACATGATCAATTGGATCCACTACCGCCAACGATAAAATGGATGATCAAATGAATGGTCAAATGGAATATTCTACCTGCTACCTGCATTCCCAATAATTGCATTATCAATATCTATAAAGAGGTTGATTGCATTCGCCCACACATTGATCATCATGATTTTGTGATGCTCTTCTGCACAGTCTCATTTTTGAGAAAAAGTAATATTTTATTTTGGAAAGAAATTGATATTGTCGGCTCTGGTGAATTTAGTGGTGCTGTGGAGATTCCTCTACCAGTCGGTTCAGTGCTCGTTCTTAAAGGCAATGGTGCAGACATTGTCAAACATTGCATTCCAGAGGTACGACACCGTAGGGTGTCTGTGACTTTCTGCAGGATGGATGACAGGAAAATGCCATATGGATTTCAGCTAGACCCGGAACTGTAAGAGGTACTACCGTACGAGCTATGAGAGGGTTGTACCTCTAAGTGCATGTGAAGGGAAATCTTATCTTGGAGCATGACTTAGAAGGTCTGCTTGATCGGGAGCTCGTCATACCTAGTACAGATTGTCAGAGGGTTCACTTTATTTTTAGCAACATGATATGTAACTGATATATTCAGCCTGCAATGTATTCATAGCATGAGAATTTCTAAATGTATTTTGACAATGACTATATATTGAACCTTTTGAGGTGTTAGCCTATGTTCGATTTGTGATATATTTTTAAATAAGCAGATTAATGAAATTTTTTCTCAGGAGTGTGTCTTTTTGTCAGTTGCCTTTTTGTGCGATGGATGAAAGCCACGAACCAAAAGTTCGTTCAGAATTTTAATGAACCAAGAATGGATCAAAAAAACTTTAACAGTAAATAAAATTTAAATAAAAATAATCATGAAATAAATAAACAACAAAACAAATTTCTTTTAAAAATCAACCAATCAAAATTAAAAATTTAAAGACATATTTTGAAAAATTAAATGTGATAAAAATCTATTGAGTGGATTCTCTCATTTTTAGAGTTTCTTACTCTTTGTGTGCTCAACATAACCATCTTTATCTGCATTAACTCTCTTCACATCCTCGCAGAATTTTACATTCTGCACAAAACCCCACAAAACTCTACAAATCTTCTTCAACAAAATCAACCTTTCCACATGACACAATTCTGTAAATTCAACACCACAAGCTCTTTGTAAATTTTAAATCTCATTTTTGAGTCAGTACCTAAATTCTGATTCCCACCTTTCGACTCTCTCTCTGAAATTGATACCAAAATTTTAATTCTCCTTTCGAGTCAGTACCTAAATTTTGATTCTCATATTTTGAGTTTGATACCTAAATTTTGGCTCTCTGCTTGGAATTGATAACTAAATTTCAATTCTCTTTTCGAGTCAGTACCTAAATTCTGATTCTCATCTTTTGAGGTCGATACCTAAATTTCTACTCACTTCTTGGAATTGATACCTAAATTTTAATTCTCCTTTTCAATCAGTACCTAAATTCTGATTCTCATCTTTTAATATTGATACCTAAATTTCGACTCTCTTCTCGGAATTGATAGCTAAATTTCAATTCTCACATTTTCAGGACAGTACTTAAATTCTGATTCTTACCTTTCAAGGTCGATACCTAAATCTCAACTCTCTTCTTGGAATTGATACCTAAATTTCAATTTTTCTTTCGAGTCAGTACTTAAATTTTGATTCTCACCTTTCGGAGTCGATGCCTAAATTTTGACTCTCTTCTCGAAATTGATACCTAAATTTCAATTTTCACATTTTTGGGTCAATAATTAAATTCTGATTCTCATCCTTTGAGGTCGTTACCTAAATCTCGACTCTATTCTCAGAATTGATACCTAAATTTCAATTATCCTTTCGAGTCAGTACCTAAATCCTGATTCTCACCTTTCGAGGTCGATACCTAAATTTTGACTCTCTCCCCGAGATTGATGCCTAAAATTTTAAATCTCATTTTTGAGTCAGTACCTAAATTCTGATTCTCACTTTTCGAGGTCGATACCTAAATTTTGACTCTCTCTCTCTAAAATCGATACCTAAATTTCAAATCTAATTTTTGAGTCAATACTTAAAGTCTGATTCTCACCTTTCGAGGTCGATACCTAAATCTCAACTCTCTTCTCGGAATTGATACCTAAAATTCAATTCTCCTTTCGAGTTAGTACCTAAATACTGATTCTTACCTTTCAAGGTCGATACCTAAATTTTGACTCTCTCCCCGAGATTGATACCTAAAGTTTCAAATCTAACATTTTTGAGTCATTACCTAAATTCTGATTCTCATCTCTTAAGGTCGATACTTAAATTTCGGCTCTCTCCTTGGAATTGATACCTAAGTTCCAATTCTCTATTTGAATCAGTACCTAAATTTTGATTCTCACCATTCGAGGTCGATACCTAAATTTCGACTCTCTTATCTGAATTGATACCTAAATTTGAATTCTCACATTTTTGGGTCAGTACTTAAATTCTGGTTCTCACCATTCGAGGTCAATACCTAAATTTCGACTATCTTATCAGAATTAATACCTAAACTTCAATTCTCACATTTTTGGGTCAGTACATAAATTTTGATTCTCACCTTTCGAGGTTGATACCTAAATCTCAACCCTCTTCTCGGAATTGATACCTAAAATTTCAATTCTCCTTTTGAGTCAGTACCTAAATCCTGATTCTCACCTTTCAGGTTCGATACATAAATTTCGACTCTCTCCCCGAGATTGACACGTAAAAATTCAAATCTCATTTTTGGAGCAGTACCTAAAATTTTGATTCTCATCTTTTGAGGTCGGTACCTGAATTCTGACTCTTCCTTTCTTTTTGGAATTGATACTTAAATTTCAATTCCTACCTCGGGGTCAGCACTTACATACTGATCCCCATCCTCTAGAAATTTCTAAAATTTCATAACTCAAAATCTACTCTCCAACCCCTAGTGAGAGTCCCTACTTCTTGACTTGATCAAATTTGCACCCATTAATTTCCCCAGTGGAAGAAGATAAAACACACAATGCTACATATATTTCTGGGTCTGTTGAATTAGGAAATTGTATTGGTTTTTTGTTGATCTCGTCGATCAACGCCAATACGCGCGGTGTGCTTGCCCAACACACCACACCTATTGGGGGTCCATTTGTTGACCTCACTTTTGGTTAAGGTTTATTTTTTTTCGCTTTAGTAGCCTAAGGTCTAGCCATAGGACTTTCGTGTTGACTATTCTTAGAAAACTAGAAAAGGAACCCTCACCATTAGAAATTCTACTCTCTTCTCTACCCAACTTGAGGTTCCACATGTTGGTCTTAAACTCTAATACTTAGTAGGTGGGGTCACTATGGAGGAAACTCAAGATGAGCCCTTAGGAATGCTGGACCTTAGGGTTGACCCTGGGTCTTGGTCTAAGGCTAAGGCACTTGTTTGCACGTGCAATCACTCATTACCCTAAACCCATAACTTCTAGGCTTTGGTCCCTTAATACTTTTGGGAGACTCCCAAAGGTGGTTCCCTAAACTCATTAGCCCTAGGCTAGGTTTTCGCTAAGACCACTACATAAAGTACCTAAAATGGGGTTTCTATTGGTTCATGGCTTATTAATGGTGGTTGGTACTCCAACTTTACTAAGATACCCAACCTAGCCTTTTGCCCCCAAATTCCCCAAACTACCCGGATACCCTTGGGACCCCAAATTTGGCCAAAATCTCCAAATCTAGCCAAAACACCCAAACTTGTTCAAAAATCATTTCAAACACATTGAAAACACCCAAATTACCCAAAATCCCAAAATTTGCCAAATTACCAAAATACCCCTCTTTGGCCAATAATTCAAAAAATTCTAAAAATTCTTATAAAATCTCAATAAATTCCAAATATTTTGAATTTCATTTTCTTCAACTAACACATGACCCAATTTGGCTAATTTAACCATCCTTGATTAAAACCCCCAAATTGTCCCTTAAAGGCCCAAATTTCCCCAAATTCAACTCAAATGTCCATCAATTAGATTTCAATTGATCTCAATTTCAATGCTAAACATAAATTCACTTTTGATATGGCCAAAATAGATCAAATCCAAGCTTAATTGGCCTATGATTTGAGCCCAATTTTGGTATAGGTTAACCCCCAATTTTGGTCACATGACCTAATCGCACCATATTGAACCCATAGCCTAGTCAATTGACCCCAATTAATGTTAAAAAATCTTTATAACATTCGTACACATCAAAATAAACCATCATTTATCCTTGGTGAAGCCTCAAATCCATTTGATTTTGGCCTAAATCTAAAATTCCCAAATTTAGCCCCAAATTGGCTAAGTCCCTAAAATTCACCCAATTGATTGCCTTAACCTCCAAATTGGCATCCAATTCATGTTGAAAACTCTTCATGGTGTCCATATGGACCATTTGCAATATTCAATTTGGAATTAGCCCAAGGCTAGCCCAAACTAAACCCAAGCTTAGCCCAACAAAACCAAATTGATTAAAATTCAAAATTTCCTCAAATTGACCCTTCATTTGAGTTCAAAACCACTTCCATCCTTAACCAAAGTTGTTTATTATGATCATCTACACCAAATGCAACATTTATTTGGGCCAATTTACATGGCTAGCCTAGATCAAACCGAGGACTTGGTCATTTGCACCCACTTGGACCCATGCACTAAATGTGATCCAACCACCCTAAAGCAACCAAATTAACTCCACGTCAGCCATTAGTTGACTCCTAAGACTGAGCCAAACCCATCTAACCACCTAAAATAATCTATGGACCAAGGGTGCTCCAAATTAAAGGATCTTATTGCCAAAAATACACATGCTTAAGATATCCTTGCCAAATCAAAACACATTTGCATTACATTATTGTGATGGATTCCTCTAGATGCGCTGAGCACCAAGACACCTCCACCTTGCTGGCCGGCCAGCCTACTGGTCAGAAAATGGCCAAACTAAGAGCCAAGCCAATGGAGCTTCACCCAAATGAAACCTAGGGGCCAGCTCAGCCAAATTGAATTGTAGAGCTCCTCTGCCCTCCACCTAAGCACCACATTACACCTACTAAATTGGCCATAACAGCCACCCCTTAGCCATTTTTATAAAAAGCACCTCCTACGGCCATGGCAAGAAGTGCTAAAAATTTTTTAGAGAGACCTCTCCAAATTGACCACAGAGCTTCCCTAAGATCCCCTCTATGCATTCGAATTATTTTCCCTCATCAATTTCCACTATCGGAGTTCAATTTTGAGCTTGAAATCTTGTCGAACACCAGGACAGAGCTCATTACACCTCCACACTCCACCAAACTTAAATTAACTATACCCACACCTTCACAATCAAGAAAGAAGCCAAAGCCCCATAAAATACCCTTTCCACAAAGTCTCTAACATAGCTCTAGACCAACACCAAAATTTGGCCGTGATCGAATTCATGCTTAGGCCTTACACCAAGAACAGTGGCTTAATCCCTAGCCTCCTTGGATCTTAACGAACGTGCCAAGACCCTTTGATTGAAGATTCACTTCTCATAGAAAATTTATAAAACTTCTCCCCCTCCCGAGCCTATTTTGATTCTACATTTGGTTAGGCTTAATTTAATTGCATGATTACCGTATGGATGTGTTCGTCTCACTTAGACGAGTCTATAAGGTCAAACCCAAAGCGATTTGGTTGAGTCTAGGCTGAGATCTTAGGGTTTTAGTGTGGACGGTCATGGGATCATTCTATCAGGGACGATGACGGGGAGCCGTTTGATTGAGCGTGTATCAAATGGATGGCTAAGATGAAGCCAAACAGTGCTTCTTTACAAGAACAGCGAGAGGCGTGGCTGCTGGCGTGGACGGTGGCGTCAAATTGGAGCACGCCGCGTGGAGTTTCGGAGCCGCCGTAAATTGTCGGGGCGCCGCGTGGATAAATAGNTTAGCTAAGAGTGTAGTGCAATTATTCAAAAAAATCTTCCTAAAAAATTAAAAGATCCTGGAACTTTCACTATACCATGTGCTATTGGAGAAAAATTTTATGATAGAGCTTTATGTGATTTGGGAGCCATCATTAATCTTATGCCTTTATTAATTTTTAAGAGATTAGGAATAGGAGAAGTCTCACCTACTTCTGTAACTCTATAGTTAGCAGATCGTTTAGTTACATATCCTAAGGGAGTTATAGAAGATGTGTTAGTAAAAGTGGATAAATTGCAAATCGTTCAGTTACATATCCTAAGGGAGTTATAGAAGATGTGTTAGTAAAAGTTGATAAATTTGTATTTCCTATGGATTTCATTGCTTTAGATATGGAGGAAGATAAAGAAATACCTATCATTTTAGAGTTCCTGTGGATTTCATTGTTTTAGATATGGAGGAAGATAAGGAAATACCTATCATTTTAGGGATTTTTGTGGATTTCATTGTTCTAGATATGGAGGAAGATAAAGAAATACCTATCATTTTAGGGAGACCATTTTTAGCTACTGGATAGTAGATAGACTTGCTAGGCATAAATATCGTGCTGTTGAAAAAGGAGAATTAACTATGAGAATTAATGATCAAGAAGGGACTTTTAAAATTACAAACTCTATGAAATACCCTGTTGTTGAAAGAGATAATGAATGTTTTTGCTTGGAAATTAGTGAACATCTATTCAAAAAACATTTCAAAGAACATTTTGAAGAGAGAGAACAATTTAAAGGGAGTGATGAAGTTATTCTAGACGAATTAGAAAATGAAGAATTAAATTATGTTCAGTAAAGATTTGAGATGTTGGATATTACAGAAAATGCTGATAAAAATCTATTTTTGTCATATATAAAACCACCTGAACTTGAGTTGAAAGTATTGCCTACCACTTGAAGTATGTGTTTTTGGGAGACTCATCTACATTACCAGTTATTATATCTTCAGAATTTGATTTGCAAGAGCAAAGACTGTTAGATACATTGAAAAGATATAAGAAAGCTTTTGGTTGAACCTTAGCTGATATTCAAATGCTGTTAGATACATTGAAAAGATATAAGAAAGCTTTTGGTTGGACCTTAGCTGATATTAAGGAATCAGTCCTTCATTAAAAAGATATAAGAGAGCTTTTGGTTGGACCTTAGCAGATATTAAAGGAATCAGTCCTTCAATCTGTATGCACATAATTATATTAGATGAAAATATAAACCAAGAATTGATCCACAAAGCAGATTAAATCCAATGATGAAATAAGTAGTTAAGAAGGAAATTTTGAAATGGTTAGACTCTGGAATTATATATCATATTTTAGATAGTGCGTGGGTAAGTCCAATTCATTGTGTTCTTAAGAAAGGAGGCGTGACTGTTGAGATAAAAGAAAATAATGAATTAATACCTATCAGACAAGCTACTGGGTGGCTTATTTGCACTGATTATAGAAAATTAAACACTAACACCAGGAAAGCTCACTTTTCTTTATCCTTTTTAGACCAAATAGTAGATAGACTTGCTAGGCATAAATATTTTTGTTTTTTAGATGGATATACCGGTTACCATCAAATTACTATTGCTCCTGCGGATCAAGAAAAAGACAATATTTACTAGTCCTTTTGGAACTTTTGCTTTTCGAAGAATGCCTTTTATATTATGTAATTCACCTGCAACATTTCAGAGATGTATGATGTCTATATTTAGTAAGTTAATTGATGATAGATTGGAAGTATTTATGGACTTTCTCTGCATTTTGAACATCATTTGACGCATGCTTAAATTAACTTTATAAAGTTTTGGAGTTATGCGAAAGAAGTAATTTAGTTCTAAATTGGGAGAAATGTCAATTTATGGTTACAGGAGGAATTGTATTAGGGCATAAAATTTTAGAAGATGGTATGGAAGCAGACCCTGCAAAAATTCAAGTTATATCTAAACTAACACCTCCTACTAATTTAAGAGAGGTTAGGAGTTTTCTTGGACATGTTGGATTTTATAGGCGTTTTATTAAAGATTTTTTGAAAATTACCAAACCTCTATGCCAACTTTTAGAAAAGGACAAGAAATTTGAATTTACTGAAAGCTATTTATATGCCTTTAAGTTATTAAAGGAAAAATTAATTACATCCCCTATTATAGTTTCACCTAACTGGGAGAAATCGTTTGAATTGATGTGTGATGCTAGTGATTATGCTATTGGAGTTGTCCTTGGACAAAGGTATGAAAATTTTTTTAAAGTTATATACTACGCTAATAAAAACTCTTAATGATGCATAAATTAATTATACTGTTATTGAAAAAGAGTTACTAGCCATTGTATATGCATTAAATAAATTTACATCTTATTTAATAGAAGCTAAATGTGTTGTGCATACTGATCTCTCTGCTATTAAATATCTGATGCAAAAGAAGGATGCCAAACCAAGTTTGATTAGATGGATCCTTTTGATGCAAGAATTTGATCTTGTGGTTATTGATAGAAAGCGAACTGATAATCAAATTGCTGATCATTTGTCAAGATTAGAAAACCATGAATTATCTGACACTAGAAAGGAAACTGATAATCAAATTGCTGATCATTTGTCGAGATTAGAATATCATGAATTATCTGACACCAATAATGAGATTATAGACAGTATCCTTGATGAACAACTTTATAATATTAATGAGTGGAAAATAACATGGTATGTTGATATTGTTAATTATATTTTAAGTGATATTTTGCCACCTATGCTGACATTGCAACAACAAAGGAAATATATTCATGATGCAAAAGAATATTTTTGGGATGAACATTATTTATATAAATAATATAAGGATCTGATTATGAGAACGTGTGTACCTTATGAAGAAACTGAGCTAATCATTCAGAAATGTCATGATTCTGAATTTGGAGGATATTTTGGGATTGATAAAACTGCTTATAAAATTTTACAAGCTAGATTTTATTGGCCTACTATAATGTTTTAGATACATAAAAACTTGTGATCGATGTCAACGAGTAGGCAATATATCTAGAAGAAATACGATAAAACTGCTTATAAAATTTTATAAGCTGGATTTTATTGGCCTACTATATTTAGAGATGTTTGATAAAACTGCTTATAAAATTTTACAAGCTGGATTTTATTGGCCTACTATCTTTATGTTTTAGATACATAAAAACTTGTGATCGATGTCAACGAGTAGGCAATATATCTAGAAGAAATTTTATAGATACATAAAAACTTGTGATCGATGTCAACGAGTAGGCAATATATATAGAAGAAATCAAATGCCTCTAAATTTCATGTTAGAAGTTGAGATCTTTGATGTTTGGGGATTAGATTTTATGGGACCATTTATTCCTTCATTTGGGAAATTATATATATTAATTGCAGTGGACTATGTTTCTAAGTGGATTGAAGCACAAGCTTTACCTCATTGTGATGCTAAAAGTGTTTCAATATTTTTAATGAAAAATATTTTCATTAGATAAGGAATCTTAACATTAATTAAATATATTTCGTGAAAATATTTTTCTAGTGAATATATCATCCTAATTTTAGGAATAAATATATTCAGAGATTGGAAAAAAAATTTAATATTATTCATCAAATCTCTACTGCCTATCATCCTCAAACCAGTGGATTAGCTGTAGTTTCTAATAGAGAGATTAAACAAATACTTGAAAAGACTGTAAGCCCTAGTTGAGTAGATTGGTCCACTAGACTGGATACCACATTATGGGCTTACAGGACTGCTTATAAAACTCCTATTGGAATGACTCCTTACAAACTGGTTTTTGGAAAAACCTGTCACTTACCAGCAGAATTGGAGCATAAAGCATACTCGGCGATTAAAGAATTCAATTATAATTTGAAAGATGCTGGTAAGAAGAGATTGTTATAATTAATGAGTTAGAAGAATTAAGAAATGAATCTTATGATAACGACAGAATTTATAAGGTGAAACTAAAGTTATGAAATTAAGAAATGAATTTTATGATAATGACAGAATTTATAAAGAGAAACTAAATTTATGGCATGTTCGGAAGATTAACCAAAAGAACTTTGAACCAGGACCTGAAGTTTTGCTTTACAACACTAGGCTAAAGTTATTTCTTGGGAAATTGAATTCTAGTTGGTTAGGACCCTTTACTGTGACTCAAGTTTATACTTATGGAGCTATTGAAATTGAAGATCAGAAAACTAGAAATAGATTTAAAGTCAATGGACACAGATTAAAACCGTATTTTGAGGGTAAAAGACCAAAATTTATAGAGGTTTTAATAATTAATCAACCTGAATGACACTTGAACAGGTCGGGTTGATGACGTTAAACCAAGTGCTTATTGGGAGGCAACCCACATTTATCTTTACTTTTTATTGCGATTATAGTAGTTTTTATTTTGAAATTATCGTTAGTTTGTGATAGTATTAAGTTCTACTACTCTTCTTTACCCTTGAATCATCCTAAAAATTGGATCCATAGAGAAAAATTGAAACGCATTCAGACCAGAGCGAAACTGTACAATTTTTACCTTGGGCGCCGATGGCGCCCTCGACGCCGCCGAAAGCAGGTTTTTCTTGAGAGTCCAAGAAAAATTAATACAGAGGCTCGCTGATGGTGCCATCGACCACGCCGACGGCGAGACCGGCAAAATGGCAGTTACATGGGTTTAAATGACAATTTTTGGCTATTTTTGGGCGGGAATTATCCTTTTAAACTCCAAAATTCAATTCCTAGTTCATATTTTCCATCGAAAATGAAGTGAAACTCCACCAAATTCATTCCTTTGGCGTCCAATTCCCTTGATTATCCTAGAATGTGAGTTTTCAATCGGCGAAATTTTATTATTGCGGAAGCGTGGCGAATCTTCAAGAAGTTACTGACGAGAAAAAATTTATCAAGGAACGGGGATTCGTAAATCGCAGATTGAATAATCCCACGACGGCAATTGAAGAAACGATAGTGTGGCAAAGATGGGAAGTCCTGTGCAACACTACCGCCGCCGTGGTGGTTCTTGTGGTAAAAGAATTTTATGCAAATTTACATGGAATCAACAAGGGAATCGTTTATGTGTGAGGAAGATGGATCACTTTTACTCCTACATGAATAAAAAAATTATACATGATAGAGAATGTTCCTGTCTGCCACTATTCCAATTTTGTCCCAACGAGAAACCAGATGAATGAAATTTACCAATATTTAACGGACGAATCTGATGGGAAATAAGAGAAAATAGGTATGTTAGTTTTTCTGTGACACACCTAAATCCCATTTCAAAACATTGGCACTTTTTCATTTCTACGAAATTGTTACCGACAATGAAGATAGGTAAAGTTTCTAAAGAAAGTGCTATTTTTAATTATTGCATCCAAAGGGGACTACGAATCGACATTGGATCCATAATTGTGAAGTTGGTTTTGGGCCTGATCGTTCATGGATCAACTTATGGGTTTAGACACCACTCCACAATTTTCTCACTTTGCAGTCAGTTCCAAGTGTCCTACAAAAATTGGTAAAATGTACTTCTACCTTGGAAGCCTTTGGACCCAATTGAGAGATTCCCAGCTTTTGAAGATGAAAATGACATCCATTATAGTTGATCAATCATCTTAGAATTCACTGCTAGTTCACCCTTAATTATTGACAAGTCTCTTGTGATCCCGCGCCGAATCAAGAAATTGGAAAAGGAGGTACAATATGTCATGAATACGATTAATAATATCTTCAATTTCTTTGATCATCTGGACTGGAGGACGAAAGAACATTTTGAGCACTTCTGACATTTAGAAGATAGTTTGATACAACTGATGAAGAGGATGAAATTGATAGAGGAGGATTCTACTGAAGAATTTCCATTCTGACCCTTCTACAACCCTTTGTTCATGTGAAATCAATGGGTGATCTCAGAGGAGAATTGAGTACTGAATCTAAAGAATAGTAGATTTATATTACTACCTATCTATCTATTTATGTGTTTTGATTTGAACTTTATATTTGTTTTGCTTTAGAATTAATGTTTTAGATCTCTGTATAGTTGAGACTAAGCATAGGATGTTTTTTTTTCAGCGTTTTGAGTGTTGTGGCTTCGATTGCGATGCTGAATTAATGTATTGAGGTTGAGTAAATACCAAACATATGGGTGTTATGTAACATATATTGTACCCCTTTGAATTTATTTATAAATATGATGTTTTGTGTTGTGAAAATTTATATGTGCTAAGTACATCATTTAGTCACTTAAAATTATGTCTATAATGATTGAAAAGATGTCGTTAAGGCTTAAAATTGATTGAAATTGCGAAAATCTGGGATTTGAACCAAAATCAATAGAGCCCACCGACGACGCCCTCAACGCCACCGACAGCGAGATTTTCCTGATACTTAGGATTTAATTCCAATAGACTGCGCCGACGACGCCATCGACCCTGCCAATGGCGAGCACACAAAAAAAACACCTTTAACGCAATTTTGACCAGTCAACCACCACTATTCATCATCCCCTTCCTCATAAAAACGTCATTTTTGACCTAGGGCTTGAAAGATCTTGGATTGGGAGGCAATTTTAAGGCTTTTTCACACCGGATTTGATCATCTCTAGGTAAGAGCTTCACTCTAAACTAAAAATATTTGATTTTCACCATGGATTTCTTCCACATTGAGGACACCCAAAAAAATTGAGAATGTGAAGAAAATTTGGGAAGAAATTCATGATCTTAGTGTTCATTAGAATTTCTATTGGAAGCCATGATTTGCATATTTGATGTATTTTTTGGAATTTTTTCTTTAATTCAATTAGATTGAAATGGCTCCACTACAATAGAGACAGGCTGAGTTCGACGAGTCTCGCTTCGTCAATGCAATGGCTCAAACAAAATTTACTTCAATATTTAAAGGAAAGAAGTGTATACAAGATCAAGTTTTTGAAAGTCCGGGAGGAGAAATTGATCGAGTTATTGCCGAGCGGAGGTGGAAAAACTTTTGTTACACCACTAATAAAGCTGATGCAAATGTTGTGAAGGAGTTCTACGCCAATGTAATCTATTCTGAAGACGGAATCGTTCAAGTGCATGGATTTCATGTGGGATTTACTGCCGTCCGCATCAACAACTTTTACGAAGTCCCAGACTCTTATAGTTGCCAGTATGAATCCTTCAATACGATGGAAGACCCCATGAATGATGTGATCAACTTTCTCACTAATGGGAAAGGAAAATGGAAGATAAAGCAATGAGAACGGGTAAATTTTTGTGCTTCCATGCGGAATGCCACCTCTAAGGCGTGATTTCCTCTACTCTGTTACCGACTTATCACCATAGTGAGGTAACTAGAGATAGAGCTATTCTGGCGTGACACTATTTCATTTTCTCTACTCTGTTACCAACTTATCACCATAGTGAGGTAACTAGAGATAGAGCTATTCTGAATTTTTCTGCTCTGTTACCGACCTATCACCATAGTGAGGTAACTAGAGATAGAGCTATTCTGAATTTCTGTATTCAAAATAATAGAACTATAAATGTGAGGAGAATTATTTTCAAGAATATATTGACTATGGTAAGGAGTGAGACTAGTGGAGGGCGAGGACATCCTGGACTTATGAATATATTGACTACGGAGAGGAGTGAGACAAGTGGAGGTCTAGGACATCCTGGACTTATTTATGCAATTTGCAAACTTTTTGGAGTGGAAATTGGAGATGAAGAATGGTTTTACCCTATGAAAACCATTAGTAATGCCAATTTAAAGACTTATGAATCCCATGAGAAATGGATAACTGGAAGTAGAAGTCAAGAACCTTCTACTAGTAGAGATTTCCCTTCTACAAGTTATGACCTTCCACCTTCTAGTTCCTCTACGCTCTCTGATTTGATGAATGAGTTGGCCTTGCAGCAGAAGAGCATAGAGTTAATAAATGAAAGGATTGGAGGTTTAGAATGTTAATAAAATTATGATAGTGAGTACCATCAGAGGCATCCAAATTTTGAGGTAGCCTATTATGAATCTCAGGCCCGACACTACAGAGGTGAGCCTGATGTTACATTTCCTGAGTTCCCCTGATATACTCAGTATCAACCCAATCCACCTACTGATCAAGGCAACGAAGACAGTTTGGGATTTTGATATTTAAATGTAATTGATGTACTTATATTTGTATTTTTATTTATGTAATCTTTTTGTAATAGAAACAAATTTTTGTGTATTTGGACTTTCATTTTTATTATTATGTTGTATTTGGATTATTTTAATTTTTGTTATAAAGTTAGTGTTATGGTTAAGTTTGCATGTGTAGTTAATAAATGCTGAGTAGTATTGTGAAGTGTAATGTAATGTGATTTTTATTTCGCAATTTTAATTATTTTGTTAGTATTGTGTTAGGAAATGTTGTGCTTGTTTAATGTTTTAGTTTTATACTAATTTCAAAATTTAATTACCCAGAAATTCCTCTAATGATTTATATGTGTAGAAAGCTCCTAATATTACAGACTAGGTGAAGTAGAAATATTGAGAAGGCTTGCAAAAATTTCAGAATGATAAAAATGCCTAAAATACTGATGTAGATTTATATTTAGAGTTTTTCTTTCCACCTGTATTATTTTATATTGAAAAATTTATGTTCGGGGGAGGGAAGAAAAATATTAACTATTAGATGTCCTCTATTTAATTATTTTCAAAAATTATTTATATGGTTTTATGTAGTGAATTTAATTCAGGTAACTATATTTTTTTAGCTATTTAAGTATTATAGTAGATTTAAAGAAATATCTTTGTAATGAAAATAAATTTAGTAACTTAAGATATTTAGTTTAAAAGAATAAGATTATAGTTAACTATTTAAAGTAAAGGAAACTATATTTTGAAGTATTAAGAATCTGGAAATTCATTTGAGAAGAAAAGATTGGGGCTTAATGATGTAAAGGCTATGAAATACTTATAAGGTAAAGGAATTCTTTGAGTTTCAAATTTAAGGAAAGAAAGGTGATGTTCAAAATCATTAAAGGCTATCCAGATATAGTAATCCTCACTTAAAAATAAAGAAAGGATTGAAAGCAATCAAAATAAAAAAGAGAAAAGAAAGAAAAAAAAATTATTATGGAAGTGAGGAGAAGCTTGAGGAAAAAATTGGCTTCACTAGACCTACCTAAAAGGGAAACCTAAATACATTCCTGAACTTATATTTATGAAATATATCTTTTACTAGTAGAGTTCTCATGAAGTTCCTATCTTTTGAATATTTTAAGTGATTTAATATTGCAACATATAGTCATTCTTGAAATGAATAGAAGACTGGAACTCTTAAACTTGATGATTAGATAATATTGTGGCTACAGAGTTAATTCAATTACTTGATTTTTTTCTGAAAATCTCACTATAATATTTATTTAAATCAAACTTATAGTATTTCTGAATTAAAATTTTACTACAGTAGATCATAACTTTTATGTAGTATTAAAATTAATTGAGGACAAGTAATAGTTATGTTTGGAGGATTTTGACCAGAAGAAAATATGTTGAGATTATCATACCTATTTTATACTATTTTTGATGATATTACACTTTAAAGAAAGGTATTTTTGATTTTTTTGTTGCAGAAATGATGAATTAGGGTCATTGGAGCAAAAATATGCAAAAAGGTGTGAATTTGGAGCGAAAAGGATTAAAATGTGAAGAATTGAACTAGAGCGACGATGGCGCCATCGACCACGCCGATGGTGAGATTTTCTCAAGACTCTAGAATTAAGTCATTAAGAAGGTCCACCGACGGCTTCCTCGAGGCCGCTGACGGCGAGCTCGGCGGTTATGCCTAATCAGGCTTTGGATAAGGTCAAATTTTGAAGGGATGATTAGGCAACTTTTGAGAAAGCTCATCCACAACTTTAAAAGATTATTTTGGCCAAAAATTAGAGAATTCCGGGAGGTTAGAAAGGTTCCAATAGTGTGTAAAATTGTTAGGAATTCTTGGAGAGATTGTAAGAATGGAGGGAAAGTGTTAGATTTCTTCCTCCTTGCTGCTTTGAAGAGGAATTCTGTGTGTTGTAAAGAAAGGAAGAGATTCAGAGGAACTTCGAGTACTTTTCTTGGGGAGAACTTAGAGATAAGTTATTTACTTATTATAGTTTGTATGACTTTGATTTTATATATGAATTTTGAGTTTTATTGCATTTTCCTCATGAGATCTGAGTAGTTTTCTCTGTCTTTCTTCTTGTCTCGAGATTTGTGAAATAGTGATTTGAATTGTTGAAGGCTTGAAAATGTTTAAGAAATTGAGATAATTTTTTCACTTTGATCTTAATTTACTTCCAATCTGGCCAATTGATTTGTTAAATATGTTGAGTCTTACAACTAAAGTGAAGATTATATCCAATATTTAGGGAGGTCAAAGCCCTTGGAAGTTGGGTGCAAATAAATAGAGAAATAATATTATCAGGCGTAGAATTGGAGATTTTAGAGTGACAGACTAAAATCCCCAATTTTTCATTTGGGTGTTGAAGTGTAGATGTTAGCCCTCAGGTGAGGGGAACGTGGGAGCTCCGAAGTGAGATCCGGNGCGTATTCAGCAAACAAGCGGAGGATTAGTCAATGGTCTTTATCTCTGGACTAAAGGGTAAAGAATAGGTATGCTCCTATTTGACACAATATAATTTGAACTGATTCACTTTATCCATTCACTATAATTTCTTAACAAGGAGAAAGAGCACAATATAATTTGAACTAATTCATTTTATCCATTCACTATAATTTGGTAAAGAATAGGTATGCTCCTATTTGACACAATCTAAATTGAACTAATTCACTTTATCCATGCAATATAATTTGAACTAATTCACTTTATCCATTCACTATAATTTCTTGACAAGGAGAAGGATTCTTTCTTATATATTGAATATCACAAATTAAACCCTACTTTCTATCTTTAGTTTTTTATTAGTTTTTTCTTATATATATTGAACATCACGTCGAACCTTCATTAGTATAATTAATTATTTAATAATTATTAAAATTACATATTTATTTCAATTAAACCTTCATCAGTATTATTAGTTATTTAATAGTTATTAAAATTACATAATTATTACAATTACCTATTAGTGACAGATAAGCACTTAAACTTCGTTGTTGTGATTAAAGTATTACTTTTCTAAAATCCTAGTTCGTAGTTCCTGTGGGATCGATATTTAGGACTTTATTAGAGCCCTATATTACTTGAGTGATACATATACTTGCGTTGATAAGTGTGACTTTACAATTATTGAATATTTATTTCGTCCATATTTATCAAATCTATAATTATTATTAAGAATTGGGTACAGTTGTTGAGGAAGTATATCTTTTAGCAGTAGTATTAAAAACTTATATTTTTAATCATATAAAAAGTCGCAGTCAGCGCATCATGCACCAGTTCCAAAAAAATTTGCATTTTCGATTTCAATTAAAAATTCTGAATTCTTCCATAAAATTAGGTAAAAAAGATGTTTTTCTAAATATTTTCTCAAATAAGCGGACTCAATGAAAATAAAAATATAAATATATAACCGAACATAAACTCAAAAAGCAAAATAAACAAAGATAAGTATGTGTTTTCTCCCACAAAGCGTTTGGTTTAATGTCATAAGCCATACATTCCCAATCTTTATTCTACGTGACCTAAAATTACAGTTTCTTTAAAAATTAGTTTTTGACCATGAAAATATGGTTTCAATCTGTGCCAATTTATTTTAAATATCCTTTCAGTCTTAGGATCTTCAATATTAACAGCTTCATAGGGATAGAATTTTATAACCTTGAATGGCCCTTTCCACTTAGACTTCAGTTTTCTAGGAAATAATTATAATCTTGTATTGTATAATGAAAGTTCCTAACCATGTTCAAATTCTTTTTTTATTATCTTCTGATCATATCATTTGTTCCTTCTTTCCTTATAAATCCTAACATTATCGTAAGATTCATTCTTAATTTCTTCGAGATTATTCATATGCAATAATCTTTTTTCACCAGCATCTTTCAAATTGAAATGGAATTCCTTAATAGCCCAACAAGCTTTATGCTCCAATTCTACTAGCAAGTGATAAATCTTCCAAAAAATTAAACTATAAGGGGACATAGCTATAGGTGTTTTATAAGCAGTTCTGTATGCCTATAATGCAGTATCTAATCTAACAGACAAATCCATCTTACTAAGATTGACACTCTTTTCCAAAATTCTTTTAATTCCACGATTAAATACTTCTACTAAACTACTTGTTTGGGGATGATAAGCAGTTACTATTTTATGCATTATATTATATTTTTTTACCAATCTTTGAATGGTAACATTTCTAAAATGAGATCCTCCATCGGGAATGATTACTCTAGGCATTTCATATCTTGTAAATATAATTTTAATTAAGAATTTTGGAACAATCCAAGCATCACATCGAGGTAAAGTGATTGCTTCAATCCATTTTGAAACATAATCCATGGCATCACATTCCTAGGTGTCGGGAGAAAAAAAAATTATCGTCGCTGCTAAGAATTGGTACCAAAGAAGACTCTTCACTGAAGAGGAAGAAAACAATGAAACAACAACATCCAATGGAAGGAACCAGTCACCTATCATCCATGATCTCTGCACCAACAAGGAATTTAGTGAGTGTCGATGAAGAAAGATTGCCAGATGTGCCAATCAGAAGAATGCAACGTCGTAATGTCAACTGCCGCAAGCATAAAGCTTTCTTAGGTTAGGGGAATATATGTATGAAATAAGTAGAAGGGACACTTACCTCCATGCATGAGGGAAACTTCTACCAGTCTGCCCGTCATAGAGGATGGGTCAAAGTTTTTTTCACAACCGACACAACTAGAAATTCCAGATGAACATTGCAAGGGTTTCATGATGTGCAATGTTGAAATTCCAAGACAAGCATCGACAACAGGAGCATTTATGGAGTGCCTGAGATGTAATTTTCTCAATTTGGAGCACTACAATACCTTTGAAGAGTATACAACCGCTTATACAAGGTGTTAGGAGGTCGTGTACCCAGATACCCAGTCATACATCCCATTGCATATAGAGACAAGTCAAACAAGGTTTCCTGTAGATATTGAAATGAGGGAGCAACCCCGACGATCACAAAGGATTCCAATGGCAGAATTAGAAAGAATGAGTATAGTCAAGAAAAAAAATTTTGAACTTTAAGAATTCAAGGGAAATATGTTAACATATTGGAAGTTTTAGAACTGCATGCAGGAGCTTTCTCCAAAAATGATGAAAGAAAGATTCTTGATTGTGTATTCAACTTTAGACATAAAGGTTGAGCCAGCCTGTTAATGAAAAGGACCTATTCAGAGCTAGCAAAATGGTTGCACAGGAAATGCAGAATAGTCATTCAGTCTGGTTGCTTCTACAACTTTGTCGAAGATAGGCTGAGGAACCCCCCGGATATCCTAAGATACGTCGAGGTGGATCCTCTGCCTTCCTTGATAAAAAGAATAATTAAAAATTTGGTCAGGTGTAGCATACTAACAGAAAATTGAATCCAGTTTAGATTCATAATCAACATTTAAGATGAAAGATATTGCATTCATCCACATATTGATCACTGTTATATTGTAAGGACCTTCTGCACTATGTCCTTCATCAGCAGGAGTAACATTATGTTTGCAAAAAAAAGTCAATATTGTTGGCCCTATAGAATTCATAGGATCCATCAAGTTTCCACTGCCAGTGTGTTTAGTTCTAGTTTTGAAAGGAAATCGAGTAGATCTAGCAAAGCACTGCATCACGGGAGTACGACACCACCGAGTTTTTGTGACTTTAATAAGAATGGATGATAGAAAAATACCACATGGGTTTCGTCCAGACCCAAAATTAGAAGAGCTACGGATGTACAACTATGAGATAGTTGTACCTCTAAGTACACGTGAAATGAAATCTTGTCATGGAACATGGCTTAGTAGGTCAGCTTGATCTGGAGCTCATCACATAGGACAGATAGATAGCTGGATCTTGACACTTTTTTTATTGCATCATGATATAGCAGATATGATATGAAATGTCTCAGATGTGTTCAGTTTATGATATGTACTCAGCATTTAATACTTCAGAATGTATTCATCATGACATCTTTTGATAGCTTAAGCATGTATTCATTTTGTAATACATATTTGAAGCAAATTAATGAAATTTCTTTGAGATTTCAATGAATTTGTAAAATTCCCTTTTATGTGATTACTAAAAAGCTGCAGAATCATACGTTGGTTCTAAATTATGATAAACGAAGAACGATACAACAAAATTCTAATAAGAAAAATTAAATTAAATTTTTGAAAAAAAATAAAACAAAAAAAATTAAATTTGAAAAATATACTTTGATAATTAAATGTGATAAAGACAATAAAAAAATGACAAGTTTGATGAGTTTTTTTCTTTCAAGTTTGAGGTTTCTCACTCTCCATTTTTGCAGCACAAACGTCCTTGTATGCACTAATTTGTCATAAACTTCACAGAGTTTCACACTCTTCACAAAATCCTACACATTTATCATCACCACTGTCAATATTCAAGTTCCCTATATCTATGAGCCCAACACCACAAATTCTCTACACTATTCTCACAATGTTTTTCGGGTCACTGCCGACATTCTGGTTCCCATTTCTTTGAAATAGGTTTGAGGCCACCTTAAATGGAGTATGACATCTTATTCTCATCTTATAAGATCAGTTTGAGACCACCTTAAATGGAGTATGGCATTTCTCTACCCATTTCTTTGAGATAGGTATGAGGCAACCTTAAATGGAGTATGACATTCTATTCTCATCTTTTGAGATCGGTTTGAGACTACCTTAAATGGAGTATGACATCTGATTCTCTAACCCAATTCTTTGCGATAGGTTTGAGGCAACCTTAAATGAAGTATGATATCCTATTCTTATCTCTTGAGATCTGTTTGAGACCATCTTAAATAGATTATGGCATCCAATTCTATGCCCAATTCTTCAAGATATGTATGGGGCAACCTTAAATGGAGTATGGAATCCTATTCTCATCTTTTGAGATCTGTTTGAGACCACCTTAAATAGAGTATGACATCTAATTCTCTACCCAATTCTACAAGATAGGTATGAGACCATCTTTAATGGAGAATGACATCCTATTCTCATCTTTTGAGATAGGTTTAAGACCACCTTAAATCGAGTATGACATCCTATTCTCTACCCAATTCTTTGAGATAGGTATGAGGCCACCTTAAATGGAGTATGACATCCTAATCTCATCTTTTAAGATAGGCATGAGGCCACCTTAAAGGGAGTATGGCATCCTATTCGCATCTTTTGAGATCAGTATGAGGCCACCATAGATGGAGTATGACATCTGATTCTCTACCAATTCTTCAAGATCAGTTTGAAACCACCTTAAATGGAGTATGGCATCCAATTCTCTACTCAATTCTTTAAGATAGGTTTAAGACCACCTTAAATGGAGTGTGGCTTCCGATTATCATCTTTTGAGATCAGTTTGAGACCAGCATAGGTGGAGCATGGCATCTGATTACACAATTCTTTGAGATGGGTATGAGGCTGCCTTAAATGGAGTATGTCATCGTTTTCTCACATTTTAAGATCAGTTTGAGACCACCTTAAATGGAGTATGACATCTGATTCTCTATCAAAATCTTCGATATAGGTATAATGCACCTTAAATGGAGTATAACATTATATTTTCATCTTTTAAGATTGGTCTGAGACCACCTTAGATGGAGTATGACACTCGATTCTCTACCCAATTCTTTGAGATAGGTATGAAGCCACCTTAAATAGAGTATGACATCCTATTCTCATATTTTGAGATCGCTTTGAGACCACCTTAAATGGAGTATGACATCAGATTCTCTACTTAATTCTTTAGGATCAGTTTGAGAACACCTTAGATGGAGTATGGCATCTGATTCCCTACATAATTTCTCAAGATCAATATGAAGCCCCCCTTAAATGGAGCAAGGCTTATGATTCTCATTTCAGGATTAATACCCAAATTTCAATTCCCATTTCAAGGTCAGTACCTATATCGTGATTCTCATTCTCCAAAATTGTTGAAATTTCAAATCAAGGTTAAAGTTTTCTAACATCAAACTGAAAGCGAGTCTTCATCATGATTGTCAGTTTTCCTAATAGTTTTTTACGAAACCTCTTCCTTTTTTCCCATCTTGAGTCTATGTTTACTCTCGTGTAGAAACCGTCTACCCTTTTCTATTTTGTTCTAAGTATGTTGACTCAAGAAGTTGTGTTGGTTTTGTTGATCTCTTCAGTCAATGCCAATACGTGCGGTGTGGTTGTCCGACACACCACACCTATTGGGGGTCTATTTGTTGACCTCACTTTTGGTTGAGGTCTAGTCTTTCCTCTTTTGTAGCCTAGGGTCTAGCCAGATGACCTTTCCTGTTGACTATTCCTAAAGGACTAGAAAAGGAACCCTCACCATTAGAGATTCTAAACTCTTCTTTGCTCACTTGAAGTTTCACATATTGGTCCTAACCTCTAGCACTTAGTAGGTGGGGTCAATATGGGGGAGCTCAAGGAGAGTCCCCATAGGACTACTTGGCCTTAGGATTAACCCTCTGGTGGTGTGGTCAACTTTAAACCCAAACCTACTTAACTTTGATCCCTTAAACTTTTGGGAGACTCATGTAGATGGTCCCCTAGACCCACTAGCCCTAGGCTAGGGTTTAGCTAAGACCAGTACATAAAGGACCCAAAGTAAGGAATTCTATTGGTCCATGGATCACATGATAACGTAATTTTACCAAAATACCCAACGTAGCCTTTTACCCCCAATTTAACCCAAATTACCAAACTACCCTTAAAACCCCAAAATTCCCAAATCTCCCAAAATTACCCAAAATACACAATTTTGTCCAAAAATCACCTCAAATTATTTGAAACAACCCAAATTGTCCAAAAAACCCCAAAATTTTCAAAATTATGAAATACCCCTCATATTGTCAAAATTACAAAAAATACCATTGATGACCCAATTTGTCCCAAAACCTTCAATTTTTTTTTTCAAATGTCCCCAAAATCAAGTTTAACCATTCCATTGGTCTCAATTTGATCAATTTGACCAATTTTTAGAAAATGCCCCAACTCGCCACCCCCAATGTCGACCCATTTGATCCCAATCTTCCCTTATTTCAATTATAAAATCAAATTCGTCTTGCCCAGGCTTGATTAAAACCAAATCCAAGCCCAATTGACCCACATTTGAATCCAATTTAAACCAAAATAAAAAGTCCCAATTTCACTCTAAGACAAAATTTCACTAAATCAACCTCCAATTCTACCCAATTGCCCTTATTTTGGATCATAAACTCTTAACAATACTTCCTCACATCAAATTGACCTTCAATTGGCTTTAGTCAAGCCTCAATTTTACTCAAAACAACATGGACCAAAACCCCCAATTTTGCCCCAAATTAGCCATGTCCCCAAATTCCACCAATTTGAACTCCATAATCCAAACTTTCTACCCAATTGATATCCAAAACTCTTCCTGACAATCACCCACATCAATTTAAACCATCAATTGGGCCATACCAAACTCTAGCCAAGTCAAACCCAAGTCTAACCCAACACCCCCAAAGGTGAACATGAGACAAAATCCTTTAATTTGAACCTCAAAATCAATTTAAAATCACTTTAAAAATTTTTTAAATTCCTTGTTAAAATCATCTACATCATGTAGATCAATTAATTGAGCTCAATGTCACTAGTCCAAGCTAAACCTAACATCAAGTGAAAATGCACAAAATTGAAGCCTTGCAGCAAAGTTGACCAAACCAAACCAAACTGATCAAACCAAAGCCACTAAAACCACCATTTTGAGTCTAGAGACTAGGCTAGACCCACCTAGCCTACCTTATATGAGCCGTGGACCAAAGGTCCCAAAAATTAAGGGATTTCTTTCCTATAATGTCTAAGCCAAGGAGATCTTTCCCAAGACCCATCACCAATCCAATTAATTACCATTAAGACTACTCACAAGCTGACTTGACCACCTGACCACCAGCTCAGGCCTTGTCAACCACCCTAGTCACGAGAGGAAAGAAAATTGAGGGCCACCATACCATAAATTAAACCCAATTGAACCTAGTCAACATGTCAAGCCCTGATTGGTCACTTGTGCTAGTCAACCCTTTACCTCAGCTCTCCATTACATCCATCAACCACCCCTAAGCTCAGCCTAGTGGCCATGGCTATAAAATGAGCTCTTCACGGCCAAAGGGGAAAGTGCTTGAAACCTAAAGGAAAACTCTGCCCATTGTTTTCAGCCATCCAAATCCACTCCCTGGAGCTAATTTCTCAGACCAATTTCTTAGCAAAACAAGGAAACAATTCTCCACACCTCCGTAGTCTACCAAAGTCCAATTAATTGTGCACACACTATCCCTAGAGTGAGAGGATTTGATCTCTCACATAAACCCCATCACAGAGAGCCTCTAACCTAGCTCTAGACCAACACCTAAAATTGGCCTTGTTCAAAATCATATTGAGACAATTCACCATAGCCTAGGAGCTCATCTGAAGGTTCTCTTGTCTCCTCTAAAGCTTCTTCAACCATCTAATTGAGGACACCCCTCTCGGATAAAGGTATTGAGCTCTTACCTTAAACCAAGCTTAATTTGATTTTCCATGCATATAAATTGTATTTCGTACCACATAACCGTATGGATGTGTTTGTATTGAGTAGATGAAGGTGTAAGAACAAACCCCATGATATTTGGTTGAGTATCAAGAAAGATCTTAAGGTTTGAAGTTTAACGATTCTCGGGTTAGGGAGATTGGGGATGATGAACGGATGTCATTCATTTTCATGTTTATTCAACGGATGGTCTTGATAGAGTCGGATGAGGAGATGGTACGTGAACCATGAGATGCATGGATTTGAGGTTGCCAGTGGCACCAAATGGCGGAGCACTGCGTGGGTTTTTGGAGCCTGTGTAAGATGAGCTGGATAAGTATATAAATAGGATTTTTTGGATTTATTTAATTATGTGAGTTTAAAAAATCCATAACTTTGCATAGAAAAATTAAAAATACGCCCTTGTTCAGTGAACAGAGGAGAATAATTTGAACTAAAAATAAAAATTATTTGTTGACTCTCTGATTTTTAATTAATTAAATACTCTCTATGATATTTTAATTTATTGTGATTAAATATTGCTCACCATGGCTTGATAATTTTAGGGATTATTCCTCATGATAGAGGCGATGGCCTCCAATTTGTTTAAGGTCAGATAGCATTCCTATGTTTGTAACCTTAATTTTCAAGTTTGGATGGCTATTTTGACTTTATATAATTATATAAATTGAAATATCACTTGGAAAATAATGAGATAAATTTTAGTAGGTTTCTTGTGGTTAGAGGAGCTTGGGAAAAATACCATGATTATTTGAATAGTATTGTGCATTTCTATAGTTAATTAAATGTTTATATCTTGTACTAATTTATTTAAATTAAATATTAATAAAAAAATAGTAAAATCAATTCCACATTATGTACAAAACTCAAGTTGACTTATTGTAAAAATTTTAAAATTATTTGATTAAGTTTGAGTACTAAAGTTGATTTTATGAGAAAAATTATATTTTTGTACAAAAGTATTTATATTAAATTAAATACACTTACAAAAATTATGTAAAATGATTTTTTGAGTTCCTTCTGATGAGGGGCACTTAAGAAAAATAAAAATTATTTTGGAGAAAATACTTCATTTTTGAACTATATTTTAAATTAAAAATTCTAAAAAATACAAAAATGTTTCTAAGTGTGTCTAATGGTTTTTTGATCACTTGAGACTCATTAAAATATTTTTCCCAAATTTTCTAAGTTAAAATTTTTTTTAATAGCGTAAAATATATTTTTCTTATTTTTCCCATTAAAATAATTATAATAAATAAATTAAAAATACACCAAAATATTAGATTTATTCTTCTGGGTTCCTTGGACTCAGACAGGCTTAATAAAAATATAAAAGATAATTTTTGTAATTAAAACATATTTTCTACTTAATTAAATCACTAAAAATCAATAAATAATTATAAAATTTAATTTAAAATATTATGAAGTTTAGGTGAACCTCTAATATTGTTTCTATGATCTAAGTGAACCTCTAATATTTTTCTCATAAACAAAAATTTTATTTTGATTAATTAAATAAATTAATGTTGATAATTCTATTTTCTAAGTTAAGATAACTATATAAATTAAATTAAAATTAAAAAAAAACACATTTTCTCCTCTGATGTTTTAATTGCCCCATGTACAGGGCACTCTAAAATTTTCAAAGTCATTTGATTTATGTTTAATGAGTTATGAAGTATAGAGCCTCAAGGGCAAAAGTATCATTTTAGATTCTTGTGCCTTAATTAAAATTTAGGACCAACCAAAGGGAAAAATGGGTAATTTTGATCTTAATGAGTACTTTTGAATGATGGAAACATAATGGGTTAAAAGGTAGAAACCAATTTGCCATCTTTCCATGATAAGAGTAAAAATAT
This sequence comes from Phalaenopsis hybrid cultivar, assembly GCA_002079205.1. Taxonomy (NCBI): domain Eukaryota; kingdom Viridiplantae; phylum Streptophyta; class Magnoliopsida; order Asparagales; family Orchidaceae; genus Phalaenopsis; species Phalaenopsis hybrid cultivar. The sequence goes on from JXCR01142172.1 coordinate 83,558, forward strand.
AATTGTCGAAATTATCAAGAATTAGAAGTTAATCAAAATCAGATGATTCTGACGTGATGGGCTTGGGCTAGGAGGATGATAACTAATTTATTTTAAGCCCACAATTAGATATGATATGATGTTTTAATAAGGATATGTATCACAAAAATTAAATTTTAAATAATTGCACATTCTCCCATTTAAATTATTAAGGGTTTGGTAGTGATCTATGCTCGATATTTAAGCTTATTTGATGAGATTAAGAAAAAGGTAACATGATTGATGGTAAACACCTATAAACACTACTTGCCCAACTTTAGTGGTTGGTACAAAATCTTTAATGACTTTAATTTTCCTTATGGGCATTTGCCTACATAACTCTTAAAAGAAATATCAACTGATTAATTGAGTCCCCTGTCCTTGGGATAATTAAAAAGTCAAGGTTCACCGAGTAACGGGGTAATTTAAATTTAACCTTGGATGATTAATGAAATATTATAATAAGTTCAAAATGAACTTGAAATGTTTCAAGAGATCTTTAAAGCAATTCAGAGTAATTCCCTGAACATTTTGTAATCTCTTTGAAATTTTGAATGACAAATTGAACTTGCTATATTTTGTTATAAAGTCATCCACTAAGATCTTTCGAGACTCAATAAGTCATAATTTGGGGTCTGTTAGATACACCTTCACCTACTCTTGCAATTTATTTAATTTCCTGCAAAATTGTGTACATGTTGTAAAAGCTAATTTTTCAGTGGGAATGCCGAGAAGATGATAAGTACATTTTAATAGTGTTATTTAATTTGTGTCATTTTACTTTCTGCAACTTAATTTCACTGCAAAATATTATAAATGCTTGGTTGTGCAATTTTCCTTACTTACAAATATCAAAACCATTTTAAAAAATTAATCAACATTTTCAAAAATCTAAAACAATTTGTTTCAAAGGTAACCATAAGTCCTTTGAAATGTCACTAAACTTAAAATGTCCTTTTGAATTTACGGAAGTCTCTCAGAGGATGTAACCCACGGTTGCTAACGAGATCTCCCAGGTTTAAATGGGTTTTATAACTAATTTAAGCTAAGTAAATTCAAAGGAAAATAGTGATACCAGAATGAGGAAACCATGAGATCCTAACCGATGCTGCTTTAATCAAATTTAACCCCGTCAATAATTAAACTATAAACTTGTCACTTAAACCTTTAAAACTTAGAGTTTAGGACTACTACTTCACCGAGGCAGCCTTCTACAAATGCATAAGGATCTATAACAACACATCCTTCCTTGGAATTAAGCAACAACAAACCATAGGAATTCGAGGTTGTTTGCCTAGTGCAGCATAAATGCTAAACTTTTTTTCTTTAGGCCTTTGTATAGCTCTGTTATACAATTTAAGCCCTAACTTGTTTTAGGATTCTGAGGTTGTCGTTTGTTACGACCTAAATCCTCACAATTTCTAGGCTTTTTGTGCAACCGTCTCAAATAAATTTAAGTCACATTTAATAAAATTGACAAAATGAAACATTTAAATAATTCTCTATGAAACTGAAGCCAAATTATAGGATAGTTTGGGAAGTCACCAAGGTTTTCCTTAGGATCCATGACATCCCCATAGTTTCCCTTCATTTGGATTCCATAAAAATGTTCCAAATTTTAGTCATTCCTATTTCACACCTCTTTGTCCGTTCTTTTAAAAAGTCTTATCCCTTTAAATTCTTTGAAGACAATATCCATTGATTTTTATCAAGATTTTCTTAGGTGGCTTTGGTTATCTAAGATGTAATTAACTATAGAGGTTTGCTGTTATAAGAAACTTTAAGAACCCAACTTAATATAAACCCTATTTAATTTTTTGTATTAAATAGGGGAACTTGTTGGTCAACATAAAAATGGTTTTTCATAGACTTAAATGGAGGTCATAAATTCTTTAGTTTATTTAATTGAGCCTTAATAGTGAATAGTGTATCTATTCTTCGGAATGGATGCATTGCTTGTGGTATTTTTTTCATTAATTTAAACTATTGAGGATACGAGATTAGTGCGGTCTCGTATTTTTAAAATTTAAAATATTACTTTCAAAAACAATTTATACATAAATTAAATTAAATTGGGCGATGGGATATCCATTCCGGCGACCGAAAATTCCAAACTTTCCAACTTTTAATGGCCAACAAAGAAGCCAGTTCTTCAATCTCTATGTACCAACTTGTGATGGAAGATAACCATAAGCCTAGGGTCGATCCTCAAAGGAGATAGAATCCTATAATAATGAAAGAAGTAGTTAAGAAATAAATTTTAAAGTAGTTAGATGATGGGATTATTTATCCAATTTCAGATAGTTCTTGGGTTAATCTTATTCATTGTGTTTCTAAGAAAGGAGGAGTGACTGCGGTTGAAATTGAAATGAATGAATTAATTCCGACAAGGAAAGTTATTGGATGGCAATTCTGTATTAATTATAGAAATCTAAATGTTGCCACTAGAAAAGACCATTTTTATTTACCTTTTCTGGATCAATTGTTGGATAGACTAGTCGGGCATCATTATTTTTGCTTTTAAATGGATACACTGGATACCACCAAATACCTATTGCTCCCGAGAATCAAGAGAAAATAACCTTTAATAGTCCTTGTGAAACTTTTTTATTTTATAAGATGTCATTTAGATTATGTAATTCCCCTGCAACTTCTTAAGGATGTATGATTTGAAGTTTCTATGATTTAATTGAAAAAAGAAATGAAGTTTTTATGGATGATTTCTCAGTCTTTGGGAATTCTTTCAATTTATGGTTAGTTCATTTAGCAAAAGTTCTAAAATGCTGTCAAGAAAAAAACTTTGTTCTCAACTAGGAAAAATATTAATTTATGGTTACAGGAGGAATAGTGTGAGGACAGGAGGAATAGTGTGAGGGCGTAAAAATTTTGAAAAAGGCATGGAATTTGATCTAGCAAAAATTCAAATTATTGTTGAATTGCCACCTCCTACGACTATTAAGGGAATAAGAAGTTTTCTAAGGCATGCTAGTTTCTAAAGATGTTACTAAATTTGGGGATTTAGATTAAAAATGAGGAAAGAGGATGAAATTTGGAGCAAAAAAGGCAAAAAAATGCTCTAGCGCCAAAACTGGCACCGCACGGCGTGAGTACACCTATATGGAGCACGACGAGCACCAAACGACACCAATTGGCACCAAAACGATGCTCAGTCAGTTATTTCACAAAATGCATTGAATTTGGACAAATTTTGAAGGGGTGCTTAAGGGAACTCTTGAATTTTTGGCCACACATTATTTAATCACCATTTTCGATAGAAAATGGAGGGTGGAGAAGGGTAAAATAAGAAAAGCAAAGAGGCAAAACTTCCATACTTAGTTTCTTTTGAGAGATCTTGAGATATTCATCTTTAAGACTTGTAAGAGGAGAGGGAAAGCGAGAGATTTCTTCTTCTTTGCAATCCTTAGAGAGAGGTGCATATCATTGTAAGTAGAAGGAAGTGATTCAAAGGAACTTCAAGGGATTTTCTTATGGAGGTGTCGGCACTATTTTAGGTCGGTGGAGTGGTGGAGTTGCCTGTTAGAAGATATCGGTCGCTGGAATTGTAATTTCTTCGCCCTCTTTGGAAGGACATTTAATATATATATATATATATATATATA
>JXCR01142172.1:97249-120673 GCA_002079205.1 Phalaenopsis hybrid cultivar
TATATATATATATATATATATATTAAAATGTTATTATCGTCTATTTTTTGTTATTTTGTTCTTTGTTCATTGTAATCTCGAACCATCATATGGTTCGTGGTCTTTATCCATCACATCAAAAAGGACAATTGAGCAAACAAACAAAATTCTGAAAGAGATTTCATTAATCTGCTCCAATAAATGTTACAGATTGAACATACGCTAAGGCCTCAAAAAGTAAAATTATGCTAACTGCATCAAAGTACATCCAAAAATATCCCATGCCAAATACATATCATAGGCTGAGCATGTCTAATGCATATCATGTTCGCTGCAATGAGAATGCAGTAAAAGGAATCCTCTGAGTGTCTGTCTCTGGTGAGGCAAGCTCCTGATTGAGCTGACCTTCTAAGCCACGCTCCAGAACAAAAGTTCCCATTGTATGTGCTTAGAGGTGCAACCCTCTCATAGCTTATACGATAGTAGCTCTTCCAATTCTGGGTCCAGTCAGAATCCATATGGCATTTTGATGTCATCCATTCTTTGGAAAGTACAGACACCCTATGGTGTCGCACCCCTTGAATGCAATGTTTGGCGACGTCTGCTCTATTTCCTTTAAGAACTAGCAACAGGTAGAGAAATTTTCACGGCTCCTCTGAATTCACCAGGGCCAATGATATATATTTCTTTTCCAAATAGGATGTTGCTCTTGTTCATGAATGAGACCGTACAGAAATGCCTCACAAAGTCATGATGGTCAATGTGTCTAGGTATGCAGTCTCCTTCATCATATATGTTGATAATACAACTATTGGGAATACAGTCATCTGGCAGTATACTCCATCAGACCATTCTTCTAAACTTTCACTTTATCATGGGGGTAGCAGATCCACCTAATCATGTCTCAGAATCCCAGGAGGATTTCCTTGTCCATCGTTAATGAAGTTGTAACAGTAGCCACATTGTATGGTGATCCTGCTCTTTCCTCGCATCCACTTTCTTAGCTCGGAATATGTTGTTTCCATCAGCAAGCCTGCTCGACCCCTATCCTTAAATCAAAAATGCAGTCGAGAATATTTCTTTCATCGCTCTCAAATAAGACCTTGGTATATAGCTTCAATCCTTTTAATATGTTGATGAATCTTCCTTGCACTTCTTCATAGAATTCTAAAAAGGGTAGTAGAAAATGATCTTTTCTAGTGGCAAGATTTATTTTTCTATAATCAATGCATATTTGCCACCCTGTAACTTGTCTAGTAGGTATTAACTCATTACGCTCATTCACAGTTACAGTTACTCCTCCTTTCTTAAGAACATAGTGAATTGGACTAACCCATGCACTATCTGAAATAGGGTGGATAATTCTAGCATCTAACCACTTTAAAATTTCTTTTTTAACAACTACTTTCATAACAAGATTTAATCTCCTTTGTGGATCAGCCCTGTGTTTGCAGTTTTCTTCCAGATTAATTTTATGCATATAAATTGAAGGACTGATTCCTTTAATATCAGCAATTGTCCATCCGAAGGCTTTCTTAAAATTTTTCAAAATTTTCATCAGCTTTTCTTCTTCTTCCTTTGTTAACTTTAAGAAAATTATAACAGGTAGAGTAGAGGAATCTCCTATAAAGGCATATTTTAAATGTTCATGAAATAATTTCAACTCAAGTACTGGAGGTTTTTCAATAGAAGAACAAAATGATTTATCTTTGTCTATCGTGTCCAAAATTTCAAAACTTTCTTGAACATAACTTGAAATTTTTGTCTATCGTGTCCAAAATTTCAAAACTTTCTTGAACATAACTTGAATCTTCCTTAAAAAATCTATCATGTCCAAAATTTCAAAACTTTCTTGAACATAACTTGAATCTTCCTTAAAAAGGTTTTTACACATTCATCTAATTCCTCTTCTTGCTCGTGTTCCAAATTTTTTTCTTTTGATTGTTCTTCATAAGTAGTCCTGAAATGGCATTCGCTCAGATATCTTGTAACATCCATTTTATAGCATTCATCATCTTTACCTTTTGCAGGGTATTTCATTGATTTTGAAATGTTAAAAGTATAGTTTGATCATTGATGCGCATTGTTAATTCCCCTTTCTGCACATCTATCATTGCTCTTCCTGTGGCTAGGATGCATTGTTAATTCCCCTTTTTGCACATCTATCATTGCTCTTCCTGTGGCTAGGAAAGGTCTCCATTGACGCACATTGTTAATTCCCCTTTTTGCACATCTATCATTGCTCTTCCTGTGGCTAGGAAAGGTCTTCACTTTATCTTCCTCCATATCTAGCACAATGAAATAAACTGGAAAGTTAAACTGATCCACTTTCAATAGGACATCTTCTATAACTCTTAGCAAAATGAAATCAACATGAAAGATAAAATGATCCACTTTCACTAGGACATCTTCGATAACTCCTTTAGGATATGTTATTGAATAATCTGCTAATTGCAGATTTAGAGTAGTAGGGGTTATGTCTCCTAATCCCAATCTTTTAATTATTGATAATGGCATACGGTTAATTCTTGCACCTAAATCACATAAAGCTTTCCCATAATATTTGTCTTCTATTGCACATGGAATTGTAAAGCTACCAGGATCTTTAAACTTTTCAGGAAGTTTCTTCTGAATTATAGCACTGCAATCCTCACGAAGTGTAACAGCCTCATTATCTTCAAACTTCATTTTTCTGTTGAGAATATCCTTCATATAATTTACATAGCTTGGCATTTGTTCTAAGGCTTCAGCAAATGGAATATTGATTGTAAGCATCTTAAATATTTCCAGAAATTTTGAAAATTACTTATCCAACTTCTCTTGTCAAAGTCTCTCAGAAAATGGAGGTGGTGGTTTTTCTAAATCAATTTTCGGCGGAAATAGGTCTTTCAGAATCTATCGGAGTGTCCTCTTTTGATTCTTCAATTTCTTCTCTCTCTACTTCAATCTCTTTATGAGTCATATCTTCCAACTCTCTTCCACTTCTAAGTTGTATGGCTTTAAGTTTCTTTTTATTTTGGTATTTTGGATTTGATTCAATATTATTAGGAAGTGTTGCTTGGGATCTATTACTTAATGAACTTGCAATTTGCCCAAGTTGATTCACAATATTTCTAATTGTAGCTCCTTGACTTTGTAATTGATTACCCATTTGTAACAAAACTTCTTATCCTTAAATTTTGTATTACTGTTGATAACTGCAGGATAAGTAGATCTATAAATATTGTTCTCTTGGTTGTTCTAGTTAAAGTTGGGATGGTTCTTCCAACCTGGGTTATAATAAATGGAATATGGGTTATTTTGCTTATTATTTATGGCATTCAAAGTTTTTAATGATGCTTGAGAATCTACCATTTGGCCTAATGAATTCTCTTCAATCATGGAAATTGGTTGAGAAAAATTCATTCCAAATTTATCTAACTTCCTTGAAATTGCAGCAACATGATTTGCTAACATAGTAAATGCATCAGTTTCATGAATATTGACTACTTTCTTTGGATTTACTCTCTCAGAAGGCCATTGAAGATTATTGGTAGCCATATCTTCAATTAAAGCATAAGCGTCTTGAAATGGTTTTGACATCAATGAACCACCAGCAGTGGCATCGATAATAGATCTAAAAGAGCCAATTAATCAATTATAAAAGGTTTGAATTATTAACCAATCTGGTATAGCATGGTGTAGACATTTTCTTAAGAGTTCTTTAAATCATTCCCATGCTTCACAAATAGATTCCCCTTCAAACTGATTAAAAGATGTAATACCATTTCTAAGCATCACAGTTCTTGATGGTGGAAAATATTTTGCAAGGAATTTTTGTGATAAATCACCCCAAGTTCTGATAGATTCAGGTGCTAACAAATTCATTCACATCTTAGCTTTATCCCTCAGTAAGAAAGGTACTAACCTAAGTCTTATGGCATCATCTGAAACACTATCGTACTTAAATGTAGCACACAATTCTAGAAAATTGGTAAGATGTAAATTTGGATCTTCAGTTGGTGATCCACCAAATTGATTATTTGATGTCATTTAGATAATAGTAGGTTTAAGCTCAAATGAATTAGCCACTACAGTAGGTTTTTGAATACTACAATGAAGTTCACCTATAGTAGGGTTGGCATAATCTCTTAAAGGTCTAAACTCTTGATGAATTTCAGTATTTTGATTATTTTGGTTTGTCATTTCTGTAATTTTTTTGGATTTTTCAAGATTTTAAATTTTTTTGGTTTTTCTGATTTTTCTAATAGTTCTTTCTAATTCAAGAATTGTAGGGCAATAGTCCTTCAGAACCTGAACTACACATACACTAACATAAAATAAAATAAAATAAAACATACAAAATAAGATACAATATTTAAAGTTTAAGTCAAACTTTCTAAAAATAGAAATTTACATAGTTTTGTTTCTTTTTCGTTTCCCCGGACAATGACGCCAAAAACTTGATCCTGATTTTTTGTATTTGTAAGGATTTATGAAGTTTACACCACTACTTGAAGATTTTAATCCCCAGAAACGGCTCCAAGAACTTGATCCCTGAATACTTAACGCTTATGCACCATATAGCAATAGTTCTGATGGTATTTTTCACTTATATTTCCTTATTTTGCAACAAAACAAAAAACTTGATTTTGAAGAAAAATAAGAATTTAACTTTTTAATTTATATATATTTATATTGGGATACTATGCAAGTATACATATCGTTATCAAGTAATATAGAACTTTTGATTAAGACCGGAATATCGAACCCACACGGAAGATGATGAAATATGCACTTTTTTGGAAAGTTTTTCTATTTTTAAGAAGATAATTACTTAAACTAAAATTGATTTTGCAGGAATTTAAAATTAAAATATTTTTGGTATTTTTGATATTTTAACAAAACAGTAAAAAGATAACTAATGTTCTTGTAGAAGAAAAGTATTTAATATGAAAATATATTTCTTCTTATCATGAATCAGTAATAAGAATAGAAATTCTGTTGTGGAAGTATACAAATGGTGTTGTGTCAAATAAGAGCAATAATATTATTTACCCTTACTAGAGATGCTATAAAGAACATTGGCTATTTTAAAGTTTGAATAGTTCTGAAGACGGGCTAGGTAGGGAAGATACCAGCTCTCACTCTAGAGTTCCCTTGATTCCCTCCACCTGGGGCTAACATTCTCGTATCATAACCTAAAATAATAAACCAAGTTGGGGGCTTTAACCTGTCACTTTAAAGTCCTCTAACTCTACACCTATCAATGAATATTTCCCTATTTATTTGCACTCAATCATATGAACTACATTCTTATTCATACAACCTCATGTGATTCTTTCCAATTGTTTTTTGAGACAATACCAGCCCGGTTGTTACATGTTCTCACAACAAATTTTAACATCTGGATTGGCCAAATTAAGAAGTAAATGAAGTGTATGGATTTAAATCATCACAACTTCTTCCAACATTAAAGATCAATACTCTCCACAACTTCCACAAAACTTAATTACTTATCATTTTAAGAAGAAAGATAAAGAAAACTACTCAAAGTCCATGGAGAAAACAAAACAACTTTATTACTTATCATTTTAAGAAGAAAGATAAAGAAAACTACTCAGAATCCATGGAGAAACTAATTACTTATCATTTTAAGAAGAAAGATAAAGAAAACTACTCAGAATCCATGGAGAAAACAATTACTTATCATTTTAAAAAGAAAGATAAAGAAAACTACTCAGAATCTATGGAGAAAATACCTATCATTTTAAGAAGAAAGATAAAGAAAACTACTCAGAATCCATGGAGAAAATAAAACCACTTATCAATTTCAAGAAGAAAGATAAAGAAAACTACTCAGAATCCATGGAGAAAAAAAAAACACACTTTAGTTTAAAAGTAGAAAAATAAAGAAAACTACTCAGAATACATTGAGAAAATAAAACCACACTTTAGTTTAAAAGTAGAAATCATTGCCAAACCACTAAGAAGTCTCTTTAAAGATCAATACTCTCCACAACTTCCATCCAACACTTAATTACTTATCATTTTAAGAAGAAAAAAATACTCAGTATCCATGGAGAAAACAAAACCACACTTTAGTTTAAAAGAAGAAATCATTGTCAAGAATCCATGGAGAAAACAAAACCACACGTTAGTTTAAAAGAAGAAATCATTGTGAAACCAACAACAAGTCTCAATTAAAACCAAAAGTAGAAAACAAGACGATAAAAACTTATCTCAAGTCCTCCACCAAACTCTTGAAGTTCCTTTGAATCTCTTCTCTTTACAATCACTCAAAACAAAATAACAAAAAGGATAAAATAAAATAAAAAGTGGTTCCTGAAAATCCCTCCGAACTAACTCCCCAGAAAAGAACGTTCAAAACTTGCCAATATTTTCAGGACTCTTTTTTAAGTCCTCTCTTCTTATTTTATATTTTTCCAAGAGGTGCCTTGGGATCTCTTAAAAATATGTCTTGATTCAATTTATTTGCACAAGAGATGTATCCTTTCATGATAATTTTCATCTATAGTGATTAAAACCATTTATTAAGCCAATGTGTGCCTCAAAAACCTCTTCAAAATTCATAAAAACTGATTTTACTCATCTACTAACTTCTACTAGCGCTTAAGTGTGGGGTCTCGGCGCTTAAGCATGACCTTCTGTGTTTAACCGACGCTTAAGTGCTGGATCTGATGCTTAGGTGCCAAAACTCTTTTGCACAATTTTTCACATTTTTGCTCCAAATTTGATCGTTTTTCACTCCTTTAAGCATTTTTTTCCAATTTTACTTGTATCTGCAAGAAAAAAAAATACCTTCCATTAAAGTACAATATCTCAAAAATAGGTATAAAAATATGTCCAAAAACACTATATATTTTAGGTTTATCAATAGATGTCAGTGCATAACTTTTGAACTTTTTAATTTTAAGTAAAATGCACTATTAGCCTAAGTAAACCACCCCTAAATGGTCTCATAGCACTTAAAATGACTATTTTTACCCTATAACTCCATTCTCTCTCAAAATTCTCCATAATAGTTAATTCAATTTGAGGCTAAAAATAACACAAATTTTTACAAAAACAAACTTATATTAATTTACAAACAAGTACAAACACATTCAACACTTAATTCCCTCTCCAAATAGTCTTGGATGAGAAAATTTTCCTAAGTATAAGCATTTAACACACATTTACAATTAAACACATAAGTGACACAAACATTAAACATAAGACAAAAACTAACACACTTAAAAACATGACTCCAAACACACAATTTCTAATACTTAACTTAATGCCACTCTTCATTAGAAGGAGCAAATTGTTGTCTCTCAGTAGTCTCTCCAGAAATACAGAGTTGATAAAACGGACGGTGGTGACGAGCTCTAATACTATCATCTTCGATCCACTTTTGCTTAAGGAACATTGCCTTATTTGCTTGCTCTACATAACTGGTATGGCTAAATTGCATCTTAAGTTGTCGCCCAATATGTTCTAGATGAGCATGCAATTCAAGCACCTTAGTCTCTAATACAAATATAGTATTCTCCATCTGGTTGATCTTCTCCGATATCCCTTCAATACTAACAGCTAAGAAACTGTTATACATCTCCTGTGTACTTTGAATAATGAACTTCTTCCTCATGGCTTCTTCCTTCTTCTTCAAATCCATCTCCCATGAAGACATTCTCTCTGAATCTCCCTCTTTCTTGGACTTTTAAGGCTAAAAATAATCCGGGGTGAAATTCCTTCACAAACCCAATCTATTGATAGGCCTAATTCCTCCTCATAACTTCTAGGCACGTCTAAAAACTGCGAAAAATCATTACTAGCACATAATAGACTCATAAATACTACCCCAAATTTCCTAATCAGACTCAAAACAATAATCAAAACAAAAATACACTGATAATTATGGGTTGCCTCCCACAAAGCGCTTGGTTTTACGTCGTCAGCCCGACGTAACCAGTGCTCATTCTGGTTGACCCAACATCGTTCCATCATTATATTTATGTTGATCCCCTATATAATAAGGTTTCAGTCTATGCCCGTTCACTTTAAAAATTTTCTCAGAATTAGGATCTTTAATATCCACAGCTCCATAAGGATAAACTTTTATCATAATAAATTGGCCCATCCACATGGACTTAAGTTTGCCTGGAATTAATCTTAACCTTGTATTATATAGCAAAACTTGTTGCTCTAGGTGAAAATTTTAAGTAAGAATTATTTAATCATTCCACATTTTCATCTTTTCTTTATAAATCTTAGCACTCTCATAAGATTCATTCCTTATCTCTTCAAGCTCATTTAATTGTAACAATCTTTTCTCACCAGCATCTTTTAAATTATAATTAAACTCCTTAATAGCCCAATATGCTTTATGCTCAATTTTGACTAGTAAGTGACAAGCTTTCCTAAATATTAGCCTATATGGGGACATTTGTATAGGAGTTCTATATGCAGTCCTATTAGCCCACAAAGCATAGTCAAGTTTGACTGACCAATCCATTTTTGTTGGATTCACAAATTTTTTAATAATTCTTTTGATTTCCTGATTGGATAATTCAGCCAAACCAATTGTGTGAGGATGGTAAGCAGTAACAAAGCTATGATTTGTATGATATTTCCTTAATAACTTCTCAATAATGACATTTCTAAAATGACTTCCCCCATCATTAATGATAACTCTCGACATCTCAAATCTACAAAATATGATTTTTTAAAAAAATTTTGCAACACTTTGAGCATCATATCGAGGTAAAGCAACAACTTCTATCCATTTGGATACATAGTCCACTGCTAACAGAATATATAAATTTCCGAAAGATTGTATAAATGATCCCATGAAATATAATCCCCAAACATCAAACATTTCAACTTCTAGCATATAAGTGAGGGACATCTCATTTCTTCTAGAAATATTGCCTACTCTTTGACATCTATCACAAGTTTTGATATAAGCATTTAACATCTCTAAAAGTATTGCCTACTCTTTGACATCTATCACAAGTTTTGATATAAGCATTAACATCTCTAAAAATTTTGTAGGCCATAAAATACAGATTGTAAAATTTTTTATGTTGTTTTATCAACACCAAAATGTCCCTCAAAATCAGAATTATGACATATTTGGATAATTTCATAAGTTTGTTCTAATGGTACACATCTTCAAATGATCAGAGCCTTTCCTTTTTTATATAAATATGGGTCATCCCAAAAATAAGTCTTAGCTTCAGAAATAAATTTCCTCTTTTTTTGGTATGTCATTCTATAGGGTTTAAGATCACTAACAACATAGTTCACAATGTCGGCATACCACAGAACACGCCACACATTTACAGTGAACAATTTTTCATCTAGAAAATGTTCATTAATTTTTTTTTCAAAACAGAGTGGTTTTTCTAATTCAAACCTGGATAAATGATCAGCAATTTGATTTTCAATTTCCTTCCAATCTACTATTTCAAAATCAAATTCTTGTAAAATAAGAATCCATCTTATAAGTCTCGGTTTAGTATCCTTCTTCTTCATTAAGTACTCAAAAGCAGAATGATCTGTATGCACTATACAATGAGTTCCAATCAATATGATCTAAATTTATCAAAGGCATATACTATTGCTAATAACTCTTTTTCAATTGTTGTATAATTAATTTGAGTTTCATTAAGAGCTTTACCAGCACATCAAATAACTTTGAAAATTTTATCATATATTTGTCTTAAAACAACTCCAATAGCATAATCACTTGCATCACACATAAGTTCAAAAGGTTTTTCTAATTTGGTGAAACTATAATTGGTGCAATGATTAATTTTTCTTTTAATAATTTAAAAGCTTTAAGGCATTCCTAATCAAAATTAAAAATTACATCTTTTTCTAGTAAATGGCATAAAGGCTTAGCAATCTTAGAAAAGACTTTAATATATAGCCTGTAGAATCCAACATGTCCTAAAAAACTCCCAATTTCCCTTACATTTGTTGGATAAGGTAAATTAATGATCACTTGAATTATAGCAAGATCTACTTCCATAAAATTTTCTAATATATGATGACCTAATACAATTCCTCCTACTACCATAAATTGTCATTTTTCCTAGTTAAGGACTAAATTTTTTTCTTCAGAGTGCTTAAGAACTTTAGATAAATATTCTAAACATGAGTCAAATGAAGTTCCAAACACTGAAAAGTTCATCCATGAATACTTCAATCCCTTTTTCAATTAAATCACAAAAAATTTCATTCATACAATTTACAAAAAATTGCCATCATACATCTTTTAAATGTAGCAGGGGCATTACATAAACCAAAGGACAGATGTTCCAAACACTGAAAAGTCATCCATAAAGACTTCAATCCCTTTTTCAATTAAATCACAAAAAATTTCATTCATACAATTATAAATCACAAAAAATTACCATCATACATCCTTGAAATGTAGCGGGGGCATTACATAAGCCAAAGGGCATCCTTCTAAAAGCAAAAGTACCATAAAGACTGGTAAATGTTGTTTTTTCTTGATTCTTACAAGATATTTGAATTTGGTGAAAACCGATATATCCATCCAGAAAATAAAAGTATTTGTGCCCAGCTAGTCTATCCAGCATTTGATTTAGAAAGGGTAGTGAAAAATGATCTTTCCTAGTGGAAAGATTTAATTTTCTATAATCAATGCATATTCCCCACCCAGTAACTTGTCTAGTAGGTATTAACTCATTATGCTCATTCACTGTTACAGTTACTCCTCCTTTCTTAAGAACACAGTGAATTGGACTAACCCATGTACTATCTGAAATAGGGTAGCTAATTCCAACATCTAACCACTATAAAATTTCTTTCTTAACAAACTCTTTCATAACATGATTTAATCTCGATTGTGGATCACACTTAGTTAGCAATTTTCTTCCAGACTAATTCTATGCATACAAATTGAAGGACTGATTCTTTTATTATCAGAAATTGTCTATCTAAAGGCTTTTTTAAAATTTTTCAGAATTTTCATCAGCTTTTCTCCTTCTTCTTTGTTAACTTCAAGGAAATTCTAACAGGTGAAGTAGAGGAATCTCCTGAAAGTCATATTTTAAATGCTCAGGAAGTAATTTCAACTCAAGTTCTAGAGGTTTTTCAATAGATGGACAAAATGATTTATCTTTGTCTATCTTGTCCAAAATTTCAAAACTTTCTTAAACATAACTTGAATCTTCTTTAAAAAGGTTTACACATTCATCTAATTCCTCTTCTTGCTCGTGTTTCAAATATTTTTCTTCAGATTTTTCTTCATAAGTAGTCTTGAAATGGCATTCTCTCAGATATCTTGTAACATCCATTCTATAGCATTCATCATCTTTACCTTTTGTAGGGTACTTCATTGATTTTGAAATGTTAAAAGTAATAGTTTGATCATTGACGCACATTGTTAATTATCCTTTCTACACATATATCATTGCTCTTCCTGTGGCTATGAAAGGTCCCCCCAAAATGATAGGTATCTCTTTATCTTCCTTCATATTTAGCACAATGAAATCAACAGGAAAGATAAAATGATCCACTTTCACTAAAACATCTTCTATAACTCCTTTAGGATAGGTTATTGAACGATCTGCTAACTGCAGATTTACAGTAGTAGGGGTTATTTCTCCTAATCACAATCTTTTAAATATTGATAATGGCATAAGATTAATGCTTGCACCTAAATCACATAAAGCTTTCCCATAAAATTTATCTCCTATTGCACATGGAATTATGAGCTACCAGGATTATTAAGCTTTTCATGAAGTTTCTTCTGAATTATAGCACTGCAATCCTCACTAAGTGTAATAGTCTCATTATCTTCAAACTTCCCTTTTCTGTTGAGAATATCCTTCATATAATTTACATAGCTTGGCATTTGTTCTAAGGCTTCAACAAATGGAATATTGGTTGTAAGCTTCTTAAATATTTCTAGAAATTTTGAAAATTTCTTATCCAACTTCTTTTGTCGAAGTCTATGAGGAAATGGAGGTGGTGGTTTTTCTAAATCAATTTTTGGTGGAGAAATAGGTCTTTCAGAATCTTTCGGAGTGTCCTCTTTTGATTCTTCAAATTCTTCTCTCTCTACTTCAATCTCTTTTTGAACCCTACCTTCTAACTCTCTTCTGCCTCTAAGTTATACGACTTTAACTTGCTCTTTATTCTAGTCTTTTGGATTTGATTCAGTATTACTAAGAAGTATTCCTTGGGATCTATTACTTAATGAACTTGTGATTTGCCCAAGTTGATTCTCAATATTTCTAATTGTAGCTCCTTGACTTTGTAACTGTTTACCCATTTGTAACACTACTTATTCTATAGACAACTTCTTATCCTTAAACTGTATATTACAGTTGAAACCTGGAGGATAAGTAGATCTATAATTATTATTCCCTTGGTTGTTCCAGTTTTCCATTTGGTTGTTCCCCCATTGCTGATTATTACCACTCGAATTGTTATTCCAGTTAAAGTTGGGATGGTTCTTCCAACCTGGGTTATAATAATTGGAATACTGGTTATTTTGCTTATTATTTATGGCATTCAAAGTTTCTAATGATGCTTGAGAATCTACCATTATTTGTTATTTATGGCATTCAAAGTTTCTAATGATTCTTGAGAATCTACCATTTGGCCTAATGAATTTTCTTCAATGATGGAAATTGGTTGAGAAAAATTCATTTCAATTTAGTCTAACTTCCTTGAAATTGCAACAACTTGATTTGCTAACATAGTATATGCATCAGTTTCATGAATATTGGCTACTTTCTTTGGATTCACCCTCTCAGAAGGCCATTGAAAATTATTGGTAGCCATCTTTTCAATTAAAGCATAAGCATCATGAAATGGTTTTGACATCAATGAACCACCAACAGTGATGCCGTCATGAAATGGTTTTGACATCAATGAACCACCAGCAACGGCATCAATAATAGATCTAAGAGATGTTTTGACATCAATGAACCACCAACATCAACATCGATAATAGATCTAAGAGAACCAATTAATCCATTATAAAAGGTTTGAATTATTAACCGAAATCAATGAACCACCAACAACAAAAATCGATAATAGATCTAAGACAACCAATTAATCCATTATAAAAGGTTTGAATTATAAACTAATATAGTATAACATGGTGTGGACACTTTCTTAAGAGTTCTTTAAATCATTTGCATATTTCATAAATAGATTCCCCTTCAAACTGATTAAAAGATGTAATATCATTTCTAAGCTTCGCTATTTTTGATGGTGGAAAATATTTAGAAAGGAATTTTTTTGCTAAATCACCCCAAGTTCTGATAGATCCAGGTGCTAACGAATTCAACCACATTTTAGCTTTATCCCTTAGTGAGAAAAGAAATAACCTAAGTCTTATGACATCATTTGAAACACCATCATATTTAAATGTAGCACACAATTCTAGAAAATTGTTAAGATGAAAATTTGGACCTTCAGCTGGTGATCCCCCAAACTGATTATTTGATACCATTTGGATAATAACATGTTTAAGCTCAAATGAATTAACTTCTAGGTAGGTTTTTCAATACTACAAAGAAGTTCATCTATAGTAGGATTGGCATAATCTCTTAAAAGTCTAAACTGTTGATGAATTTCAGCATTTTGATTATTTTGGTTTGTCATTTCTATACCTTTTTTTAGATTTTTCAAGATTTTTAATTTTTTTGGTTTTTCTGATTTTTCTAATAGTTCTTATAATTCAGATTCGTAGAGAACTAGTCCTTCAGAACCTGAACTACACATACACTAACATAAAATAAAATAAAACATACAAAATAAGATAGAATATTTAAAGTTTAAATAAAACTTTCTAAAAATAGAAATTCACTTAGTTTTCTTCCCCGGCAGCGGTGCCAAAAACTTGGTCCCAACTTAATGCTTATGCACAGTATAATAATAGTTCTTATGGTATTTTTCACTTATATTTCCTTATTTTGCATCAAAACCAAAAACTTAATCTGAGGAAAAATAAGAATTTAACTTTTTAATTTATATATATTTATATTGGGATACTACGCAAGTATATGTATCGTTATCAAGTACTATAGAATTTTTTGATTAAGACCTGAATATCGAACCCACAGAGAAGAATATGCAATATGCACTTTTTAAAAAGTTTTTCTATTTCCAAAAGATAATTACTTAAACTAAAAATGATTTTTGCAGGAATTTAAAATTTAAATATTTTTGGATTTGATATTTTAACGAAACAGAAACAACTTAAAAAGATAATTAAAGTTTTTGTAGAAGAAAAGTACTTAATATGAAAATATCTTTCTTCTTATCATGAATCAGTAATCACTATAGGAATTATATTATGGAAGTATGTAAATTGTGTTGTGCCAAACAGGAGCAATAATATTCTTTACCCTTACTAGAGATGCTATACAGAACATTGTCTAATTTAAAGTTTGAATAGTTCTGAAGACCGGCTAGGCAGGGAAGATACTAGCTCTCACTCTAGAGTTCCCTCGATTCCCTCCACATAAGGGCTAACATTCTCGTATCAGAACCTAAAATAATAAACTAAGTTGGGGGCTTTAACCTATTACTTTAAAGTCCTCTAACTCTACACCCACCAATGAATATTACCCTATTTATTTGCACTCAATCATATGAACTACCTTCTCATTCATACAACCTCATGTGATTCTTTCCAATTATTATTTGAGACAATATCAGCCCGGTTCTTACATATTCTCACAACAAATTTTAACATCTGAATTGGCCAAATCAAGAAGTAAATAAAGTGCATGGATTTAAATCATCACAACTTCTTCCATCATTAAAGATCAATACTCTCCACAACTTCCATCCAAAACTTAATTACTTATCATTTTAAGAAAAAAGATAAAGAAAACTATTCAGAATCCATGGAGAAAACAAANGGATAAAACCTTATCTTAAGTCCTCCACAAAACTCTTGAAGTTCCTTTGAATCTCTTCTCTTTTACAATCACTCAAAACAAANTATCTAAAATGAAAAGATAAAAACTTATCTGAAGTCCTCCACCAAACTCTTGAAGTTCCTTTGAATCTTTTCTCTTTTACAATCACTCAAAACAATAAGAAAAAAGATAAAGTAAATAAAAAGTGATTTTTGAAAATCTCTCCAAACTAACTCCCTAGAAAAGAACTTTCAAAACTTGCCATTATTTTTAGGACTCTTTTCTAAGTCCTCTCTTCTTTCTTTTATAGTTTTCCAAGAGGTGCCTTGGGATCTCTNAGATAAAAACTTATCTCAAGTCCTCCACCAAACTCTTGTAGTTCTTTTGAATCTCTTCTCTTTTACAATCACTCAAAACAAAATAACAAAAAAGATAAAGTAAATAAAAAGTGATTCCTGAAAATCTCTCTGAACTAACTCTAACTCCCCAGAGAAGAACTTTCAAAACTTGCCAATATTTTCAGGACTCCAACTTTTTCAGACATTTTTCAGGACTCTTTTCTAAGTCCTCTCTTCTTTCNGAGAATCCATGGAGAAAACAAAACCACACTTTAGTTTTAAAAAAGAAATCATTTTCAAACCAACAACAAGTCTTTATTAAAGCCAAAAGTAGTCTAAAACAAAAAAANATATTAAGCTAATGGGTGCTTCAAAAACCTCTTTGAAATTTGTGAAAAATAATTTTACTCATCAAGTAACTGTCACTGGCACTTAAGTGCGGGGTCTCGGTGCTTTGGCGTGGCCTTCTCTGTTTAACCAGCACTTAAGCGTCAGATCTGGCGCTTAGACGCCAAAACTCTTTTGCATAATTTTTCACCTTTTTGCTCCAAATTTGATCTTTTTTCACTCCTTTAAGCATTTTTTTTCATTTTTACTTGTATATGCAAGAAAAACATAAAAATACCTTCCATTAAAGCGTAATATTTCAAAAATAGGTATAAAAATGTGTCTAAAAATACTATATATTTTAGGTAGATCAATGGTCCCCTAAACCCACTGGCCCTAGGCTAGAGTTTAGCTAAGACCAGTACATAGAGGGTCCAAATGGGATTTTCATTGGTCCATAGATCATTTATGATGGTTAGCTACCCAATTCTATCAAAAATACCCAACTTGGCTTTTTTGCCCCTAAACACCCCCAAATTACCTAAGTACCCTTGAAACCATAAATTTGGCCAAAATTCCTAAATTTACCCAAAATACCCAAATTTGTTCAAAAATCATTTCAAACCTTTTGAAAACATCCAAATTATCCAAAATCAACAAAAAATTGCCAAATTACCATAATGCCCCTCAGCCCAAAATTTCAAAAATTCCAAAAAGTCCTAAAACTTTCTAAAACCTTCCAAATATTCCCAATTTCATTTTTATCAACTAACACATGACCTAATTTGACCAATTAAGCCATTTTGACCAAAACCCATAAATTGCCTTTAAAGGCCCAATTTCCCCAAATTTACATCAAATGTCCATCAATTTGGTCCCAAATTCCCCTAATTTTAATTTCAAACTCAAATTCACCTTCCATATGACCAATTTAAACAAAATCCAAGCTCAATTGGCCCATGCTTTGAGCCCAATTTTAATCTAGGTCCCAATTTTGGCTACATGACTTAATCTCACCAAAGTAAACCCCATGGCCTATTCCATTGGCCTCAATTTGAATCCTAAACTCTTCATAACAATCATACACATCAAACTTGACCTTAAATTGACCTTTGTGAAACCTCAATTTAATTTAATTTTGACTTAAGTCCTAAAAACCCTAAATTTGCCCCAAGTTGCCCATGTCTCAAAATTTCACCAAATTGATTGCCTTAGCCCCAAAATTTCTACTCCATTCCTTCATGAATAGTTTTCATAACATCTCCCTTGATCACTTAGACCATTCAATTGAGCCAAATTAGAAGCCTAGCTCAACCTAAGCCCAAGTCTAGTCCAACATGCCCAAATTGACCAAAATCTGAAAATCCTTCAAATTGAGCTTCCAACTGAACTCAAAATTACTTTAATCCTGGACCAAAAATATTCATTACATTCATCTACACAATGTTGATCAATCAATTGGGCTCAAGGTCATGGTTATCCTAGCTCAAACGCAAGCTTTAACCAAATTGACCTACATGGACCCCTTCACCAAAAGCTGACCCAATCTAGCTAAATTGGTTAAGGAAAGACTTCTACAGCCAAATCTTGGACCTTATTGACCAGGCTAAACCCCATGAAACCATCTAAATGAGCCATGGACCAAAGGATCCCTAAATCAAGGGTTTTACTTCCAAAATTACTTAAGCCTAAGGGATTTTTGCCAAAACTAAACACATGCCCAAATAAATTGTTGTGACAGATTCCCCTGGCTCACTTGACCTTCTGGCCACCTCCCCTAGCCTTTTCAAATGGCCTAGTAATCAGAGGAGCCAAAATTGTGAGCCACCCTCAAGAAATTCAAACCCAATTTAAACGTAGAGGCCACCTCATCCCATTTAAAGTTTAGAGCCTCGCTGCCCTCCACATAGGCAACACTTTGCACCCATACATTGGCCCATAGAGCCACCCTAAGCAATTTTTATAAAACCTCCACGTCCATGGCCATGAAAGGGGTGTTGAAATTTTTAAGGATACCCTCTGAAATCACTCCCTGAGCTTCCTTGAGACCTCCACAGTGCAACCCAACCACTCCATTACCCTAATTCCCCTTGTCAGAGTTCAATTTTTGAGCTCAAATCCTTGCCGGAGATAGGACATTCTCCACCACACCTCTACAGTGCACCAAATCCAAATTAAACTCACCCACACCATCTCCACACTAAACTAAGATAAATCCCTATCAAATCTCCCTCATACAGAGCCTCTAAGATAACTCAAGACCAACACCCAAATCTGACCTTGATCGAATTCAGGTCTAGACCTTTCATCATGACCAGAGGTTCAATCCCTAGCCTCCTTGGACCTCCACAAATGTGTCAAGCACCTCTGATTGAAGCTTCCCTTCTCAAAGCTAACGTATTGAACTTCCCCTCTTCCCAAACCTATTTTGATTCTCCATTTAATTAGAATTAATTTAATGGCATGTTTATCATATGGATGTGTTCGTCACACTTAGAAGAGTCCATAGGATCAAACCCCATGAGATTTGGTTGAGTCTAGATGGAGATCTTAAGGTTTGAGTGTGGACGGTTACAGGTTCGCTCTATTTGGGGATGATGACGGGGAACCATTGGATCGCGCGTGTATCAAATGAAGAGCTTTGATTGCACTGGATGGGAGCGCGGTTCATAAAGCGTGGGCCGAGTCAGCGGCTATGTGGAAGGCGGCGTCCAACCAGAGTGTGCCACGCGTGTTTTCGGAGCCACATAGGATCTAGTCAGTGCACGTGTTTAAATAGATAAATATGAAATTAAATAAATCAGAAAATGATCCTTAACTTCAAAAATTCATATCTTGGTGTAGAAAAATCACAAAAATAAAATAAAAATACCCACTTGCTCAGTGAACAGAGGAAAACAATATGGAAATAATTTGAAGTTTATGTGATGCATATTTTATTTTTAATTAAATAAACATTATTTTGAGTCTTTTGATTCTCCAAGCATGTAGACATTTCACCATGGCTTGAAACTTTGGCATGTTGTTGCCTCTGTCTTGGGGAACATTCTTTGATATTTTCAGTCTGAGGAGACCTCTAGACAGAGATCCATATTTTTTAAGTTTATGTCTATTATTTGCATAATTTAATCATAATAATTAGCATGTTGTTTAGAAAATTCCAAGAAATTTTTGAAAGGTTTATTGTGGCAAGAGAACCCTTTAGAAAATGTTTCATGATCTAAGCAATTAAGAATGCACCTAATTTTTACAAACCCTAAAATGCAAAGAAAATTAATTTTGGGAAACTAAGAAATCTAAATTACTTGGTTTTTAATCTCCACTATAATTTGAAGTTCAGAGAACGCCCCATAAAAATTTCAAAATATTTGGAGCTCATTTGATAACTCAAATTGATTTTCTAAGTTAAATGTTATTTTTAACACCAAATGATTTTTGACAATTAAAATATAACCAAAAAAATTATAAAAATTAGTTTTGGGAGTTCTCTGTGATTAGAAGAATTTTCTAAAAATAAACTTGTAATTAAAATATAAATTTCATTTTTTATGCCTTTCTTTAATATTTAAATAATTAAAAAATGATAAAAATCACAAAAAAAATAAAATTCATGGAAATATTCTAAATTATTTCCTAAGCACTTAGGGATAATTATAATATTTTTCCTGATTTTATAAGTAAAGATATTGAATTTTGAAGCTTAAAATAATTTTTAAAGGCTAAAAATGGATTTTCACTAAAATAATTCTAAAAAATCAAAGAAAAATTAGAAAATGTGAAATTTATTTCTTTGGATTCCTTGACCTTAAAGATATTTAATAAAAATATTAAACTTAATTTTTCCACATTTAAAATATTTAATAATTAATAAATACTCCAAAACTTGAAATAATTCTAATAATTAAAATAAAACTCAAAATAATCATGAAATTTGTTTTAAGTGTTTCTCTGGTTTAAGTTTACCTCCAGTAAAAATTTCAAGTAATTAGGCTTTGCCTTGGTCAAATTATGGAATGTTCTTTGAAAAATCCTATTCTTTCATATAAATAAATATATAAAGTAAATTAAAATTTCAAAAATCACATTTTCTCCTCTGATGTNATTCTTTCATATAAATAAATATATAAAGTAAATTAAAATTTCAAAAATCACATTTTCTCCTCTGATGTCTTAATTGACCTATGAGTGAGGTGGGATAAAAATTTCAAAGTCATTTGAATTAAATTTGACAAATTATGAAGTGATAGAGCTTTAGGGGCAAAAGTGTAATTTTAGAAATTTAGCCTTAATTAACATTTAGGCTTAATTCAAAAAAAGAAAAGGGCAACCTTTGATCTTAATTAACATATTTGGATGATTGAAACACAAGGGATTAATTGGTAGAAACCAATCTCACTTCTTCCAATTAAAGGATAAATTTGTAATTTCCTTAAATTATTAAAATTTGGAAGTCTATTAAAATAAATGATCCTAGACTTAGGGGAATAGTTTTGGGTGTTAATAACCTCACTAATTTAATACCCCTCTCTTGTGTTCAAGTGACATTCAAATGTTTTGATGATGAATTATTATCATTTAAAATTTAGTCTCTTTCAAAATGACTAAGACATCTATCAAAAGTTTAAATGGCTTAGTAGTGACCTAAGCTAAATCAAATTTGATTAAATGAGGATTAGAAAAGTGAATAAAAATTGAANTCTTAATTAACATTTAGGCTTAATTCAAAAAAAAAGAAAAGGGCAACATTTGATCTTAATTAACATATTTGGATGATTGAAACGCAAGGGATTAATTGTTAGAAACCAATCTCACTTCTTCCAATTAAAGGATAAATTTGTAATTTCCTTAAATTATTAAAATTTGGAAGTCTATTAAAATAAATGATCCTAGACTTAGGGGAATAGTTTTGGGTGTTAATAACCTCACTAATTTAATACCCCTCTCTAGTGTTCAAGTGACATTCAAATGTTTTGATGATGAATTATTATCATTTAAAATTTAGTCTCTTTCAAAATAACTAAGACATCTATCAAAAGTCTAAAGGGCTTAGTAGTGACCTAAGCTAAATCAAATTTGATTAAATGAGGATTAGAAAAGTCAATAAAAATTGAACACCTTTGAAACACTACAAGCGCAAATTAAAAAGTTGGCTAAGTGTCTTGATAACATTAACTTGCCCCTTTAATTAAGATCAAATTAAATTATAAGTGATAATTACCCTACTCTTAGGAATAATTGAAACATCAATGTTCATTGAGAGTTAATGGTATTTACATGATGGTTTATTAAGCAACATAATATGTTTAAAAAGAGCCCGAGACTTTTCACTAGGCAGTGAGAGGGAAGCATGGACCTGCTTCGTTCTCGATATCTGTTGGATACCTCGGATGTCTATTAAACTTAATATGTTTTTGCTTAACAAAAAAAAATCATCGTTAATCAAATTAATAGGTACCCACCGAGATATGACCTAGGTTGGGTAGATCACTAAAACCTTACTTTTCTGCTTTATATAAAGTGCTCTCACATGCATTTTGAGTTTCAGGTGGTGGAACGAGAAGACTCGCCAGGTACGCTTTTTATAGTCTACAGTGTCGGCTTTATTTTACTTTCATGCTATACTTTTTATGCTTACAAAACTTGCATGCTAAATAACAATGTCACCCTGCATGAAAACCAAAACTCTTAGGATAACCAAAAATAAAACCAAAACCAACATTAAAATTAACCAAGATAAAACTCACCGTCACAACATTCAAAATATAAAACAACTCAAAATTTAATCACAAACATCACACAAAACAAGAACTTCAACTAAATTAAGACGTCTCTATCGGATGATCAGGAATCCTTTAGAGGAGGTAACCTACTGCTGCTGCTAACAAGGCTTCCCACGGTTAAATGAAAGTATGGAACTCATTAAGTTGAGTTTAGTAAATTCATTTGGATTAAGTGAATTCAATAGAAAATAGTGGTACCAGAACGAGGGAACCGTAGGATCCTAACCGGTGTCGATATAATCAACTTTAACATGCCCCATAATATTTAAAAAACTACAATCATAGGGCCACTTGATTTGACATCATAACTTGACATCCTAGAAAACTTAAACTCATCACGGCAAGGAGCTTGGAGCTAACATGGTGGGCAGCACTATCATCATCAACAACAAAACCTGTCTTCCCTAGCTAAACCATTTCCTTCTTTAGAATTAAACAATAAGCCATAATATTTCAAGGTGGTTGCTTATGCAACTTAAATCCTCACCATATCTTTAAGCCTTTGTACAGCTCTGCTGCACAATCTAAGCCCTAACTCGTCTTAGGATTCTGAGGTTGACATCTTTCACGACCTAAATCCTCACATCTTCCAGGTTATTTGTGTGATCATTTCAAATGAATGTAAGCCCTAAATAATAAAATTGGTAGCATGAAACACCTATATATTTCTCCTCAAAGTTGAAGCCAAACAATAGGATTGACTGAGAAGTCACTAAGGTTCTCCTCCAGATCTATGACATCGTCTGGTTCTTCCTGCTTTGGATTCTACAACAAAATGCTCCAAATTTGAGCCAATCCCTTGTCACACCTCTTTGTCCGATGTCGTTGAAAAGTCCTATCCTTTTGAACTCCTTGAAGATATTATTTCCTGATTTTTATCGAGAGTTTTCTTAGGTGACTTTGGTCATTTAAGATGTAATTAACTATAGGGGCTTGTTCTTATAGGAAGCTTGTCCGAACCCAGCTTAATATAAACTCTATTTAAATCTTCATATTAAATATAGGAAATTGTTGGCAAATAAAATGGTTTTGCAGACCAAATAGATGTCGTATACATAGTTTATTTGATTGAGCCTCATCCTCAAGTCTTGCGTTTATCCTTCGGGATAGATACAGGGTTTGAGGTATAGTGCTCTTTCATTTAAAATGTGAAAAATATGTTTGATTTCATAAAAAATAAAACGTCCTTCCAAAGCGTGCGACATGATTTTGATACCGGTGACCGATAGCTTCTTACGGGCATCTCCTTAACCAAAAATAGTGCCGACAACTTCTGAAGACTCCACTGGGGACAAGCTTTTCTCTCAATTTAAATCATGAAATATTACTTCACATATCAGTAATGTGTCCATGTCCCTTTTGGACCAAATTACTCTTCTTCCGTTGACATATTTACCCATTTTTATCTTGGGAAAGTACGTCAAACTCTTTGGATTTCAGGACTGTCTGTTCAATTAGCTTTGAAAGAGGCCATTAAGAACTCTTTAAATCTTCATGTGGTGTCGGACCCCCAATAGGTGTGTTAATAGACTAGTTCCACCTAGGCATTGTGTGTTGCTAAATGGGTCCCGCACTGGGTCCTAAACAATTCACATCTTCCTTTCAAGTTTTATTTGCTATTTTACAAATTAAATCAAATTGTGTTGTGTCGCGCACACTTAAAAATTAATTAAATTTTTCTACTTTTAAATTACCTTTTACTAAAAATTTTAAAATCCTCACAAACTAAGACTTACTCGGTCTAAAGATCAACCTCTGTTAATTTTTAATGCTTGCACTAAGATTATAAGGTTTTGGCCATATAGCTAACCCCAAAGCTTTCTGTTTTAAAGCTGCTGCAATGGCCTACCCAATGCTAACTTTTTCTTGCAACTTGCCGACAAGCCATGAAGCCCGCAATGTCGCTCCTACCATTAGGTTCGGAGTCGGATTTGAAGACCTCGAGGTTATCCTCGGGAAGGCCCCATTTGTCATAATGAAAGTCACCGCTCCAGAAATTCAGGAGTCGTCAGCTAAGTTCAACCTAAATTATCTTCAAGACTTCCCTTCTTATAAGAAGCCCAAGACTATTGTTGTCACTATGGCACCTACCAAGTCTGC
>JXCR01142174.1:0-27786 GCA_002079205.1 Phalaenopsis hybrid cultivar
CCCCTCCCCTCCCCTCCCCTCCCCTTCTATATATATGTTGTTTTCTTTGGTTAAGGTTCAGTTTTTGTTTTGAGATTTCTATCAGGACAACCTCCTGCGTATCTTTTTCCCCCTTAGAGTTGTATCCAACTGTGAGAAGGTACTTTGGCTATAACTCATCCCAAGTTTGTCTATTTCCTTTTGTCTTCTGCTTCATGACAGCCCTTTCAACCCCTCTATTGCTTGCTGTCGATCCTTCTAGTCCATTTGCGATCTGCTGCTTTATGCGACCCCTTCCAACCCACTTGCTGCTTGCTACCGCCTCTTTCAGGCCCTTCCTCCGGTCGTCGAACAGTTCTACAACCCTACGCCCCTACGCCCCTACGCCCCTTGCTACTGCCACCTTCCCCATCTTTCTCCCGACTTCTCTATAGATATCTCATTCCGAGCGAAATGTCTAACAACCAAACTTGTGAAACTCTCTGTGGAATTGAGTATCAAGTTCATAAATCTTACAAATTCCATATTGGGATTGGGATGTTTGGCAACCATTTTCGCTTTGTACTATGAGAAACCTCGATGCTAGACACGCTCTAGCCGAATCTTCAAGTTTTGTCCAATCTGATAGTGAAATGGATGTGAAGAGACGATTTGATTTTTTCCGAATCGAAAGAAGATGATTGTGGTCGAGTAGAAACCATAACTCATAGAAGGTATGTGTTGACCTCACTTTTGGTTGAGGTCTAGTTTTTCCTCTTTAGTAGTCTAAGGTCTAGCCATAAGATTTTCCCGTTGACTATTCCTAGAGGACTAGAAAATGAACCCTCACCATTAGAAACTCTAAACCATTCTTTTCTCAACTTGAAGTTTCGCATATTAGTCCTAACCTCTAGCACTTAGTAGGTGTGGTCAATATGGGAGAACTCAAGGTGAGTCCGTATAGGACTGTTTGGCCTTAGAGCTGACCATGGGTGTTGGTCTGGAGTTGGTTCATTCACTTGCACTCACTTTCTCTCATAACCCTAAGCCCAAACTTTGTTAACTTTGTTCTCTTGATTCTTTGAGAGACTCATGTAGATGGTCCCCTAGACATACTAGTACATAGAGGACCCAAATGGGGATTCCATTGGTCCATGACTCACATAGAGTGGTTGGCACCACAATTTTACCAAAATACCCAACTTGGCCTTTTGCCCCCCAAATCTACCCAAATTACCTAAACACCCCCAAACCTTAAGTTTGGCCAAAAATCCCAATGTCACCCAAAATACCCAAATTTGTTCAAAAATCATCTCAAATCATTTGAAACTACTCAAATGCCCAAAACCACCCAAAATTGCAAAAAATACCTAAATACCCCCAAATTGACCAAAATTGCAAAATTCCCTTGGTGGCCCAAACTGTCCCAAAACCTCCAAAATCATCTCAAATGCCCCCAAAACTAATTTGGACCCTTCAATTGAATCCAATCTGATCAATTTGACCATTTTGACCAAAACCCTCAAATTGCTTTTAAAGGCCCAATTTGTCCAAATTCACCCCAAATGTCCATCAATTTGATCCAATCTTCCCAAATTTTAATTCTAAACTCAAATTCATCATGCATATGATCATTTCAAACCAAATCGAAACTTAATTGACCCATGCTTTGAGCACAATTTTGATCATATGACCCAATCTCACCCAAATGAACTCCACAGCCCACTCAGTTGCCTCAATTTGGATCCCAAACTTTTTCTAAGATTCCTAATAATCAAATTGAGCCCTCAATTGGCCTTGCTCAAGCTTCAAATCCACTTAATTTCAACCCAAATTCAAAATCCCCAAATTTGCCCCAATTTAGCTACATGCCCAAATTCCACCAAATTGAATGCCCAAACCGCAAAATTGACACCCAATTGATGTTGAAAATTCTTCCTGATATTCCCCTAGATCATTTTCAATCATCAATTTGGATCTAGCCCAACCTAAGCTCAAGTCTAACCCAGCATACCCAAAATTTTCAAATGTCCAAATTCCTTCAAATTAACCCACCCAATCAATTCAAACCCCAAATCTTTTCTAAACTCGTCATGACAATTATCTACTAACCCAAACCCAACTTCAAGCTAATTTGACCCAAATTGAACCCCTTCACCAAAATTGACCTAGCCATATCTTAATGATCAAATTAATAACACCACAGCCACGGAGTACACCCTAGTGACCAGCCTAGACCCACCTAAACTAGCCAAGGTGGGCTATGGACCAATAGTTCCCTAAATTAAGGGATTTCATCCCATTTTTGGGTCTAAGCCAAGATATCTCCACCATCATGACAAACCATCAAAGGTTAATCATAATTAACCCTCCCCCTGACTCACCTGACTCCTCTGGCCACCACCCCTGGCCCTGCCGACCGGCCTAGTGGCCGGAAAACACCAAAACCAAGAGCCCCCATGCTTTAACTCAAACCCAATTTCACCCATCCAATGTGTCCAACTCTGATTGGTATTTAGCATTTTGAAGCCCTCCACATAAGCACTTAATTGAACCCAAATTAAAACTCTGAGCTCCACCCTAAGCCCCTCTATTTAAACCACCTTCTCCATGGCCAAAAGAGAGCTAACCAAAATCCTAGGGTAAACTGTGCCAAAATCTCACCAGAGACTTTCCAAGCATTCCTAAGCTCAAGCCAACTATCTTCCCCCTCTGGTTCCCTCTGTGAGAGTTCAATTTTGAGCTCAAAATCAGGCCGAAACCAGGACATTCTTCTCCACAGCTCCACAGTGAACCAAACTTTAATTAACTGTGCACACACCATCTCCACAACGAGAGAAGTTGATTCCACACAAAAGCCCCCTCTCAAACAGCCTCTAACCTAGTTTTAGACCAACACCTGAAATCGAGTTTGATCAAAATCATATCTAGACAGTTCACCAGGGCTTGAGACTTCATCTGGAGGTTCGTTGGACCCAATCGAAGCTACCACAACCATCTGATTGAGGCCTCCCCTCTCAGACAAAGGTATTGAGCTCTAACCCTAGCCCGAGCTTCTTTTAATTCTCCATTTGTAATGGCTTGATTGCTTGCTTGATAAACCGTATAGATATGTTCGTATTGAGTAGATGAAAGTTTATAAACAAATCCCATGCGATTTTGTTGAGTCTAGGCGAAGATCTTAAGGTTTCAGTGTGGACTGTTCTCGGGTTAGGTCATTTGAGGACGATGAACGGATGTTGTTCGATCGCGTGTTTATTCCATGGACGGCTGAGATCGCGTTGGACGAACAGATGGAGCAAAAAGGCGGGCCTCATGACAGCTGAGGTGGATGACGGCGTTGAATGGCGGAGGCGCCGCCGCGTGTGAGCTCGGAGCATTTATAGGATGAGGTGGCGCCGCATGGATAAGTAGAAAAATATTAATTTTCTGAATTTATTTTCTTATCTGATCTTAAAAAATTCATATCTTTGTTGAGAAAAATCATAAAAATAAAAGAAAAATATCATCTTGCTCAGTGAACATAGGAGAATAATGTGGACCAAAAATAAAAATTATTTGTTAAGTGTATGATTTTTAGTTAATTAAATACTCCCTGAGGTATTTTAATTCATCATGATTAAATACTAATCACCATGACTTGAAATTTTTAGGGTTGATTCCTCATGATAGAGAGCACATCCTCTGATTTTTCCAAAGTCAGATAGCACTTCTGTGCTTCTAACCCTAATTTTCAAGCCTAAATGACTATTTTGGCTTTATTTAATTATATAAATTAAAATATTCCTCAGAAAATTATGAGATCAATTTTGTTAGGTTTCTTATGATCAGAGAAGCTTAGGAAAATTATTTTGATGATTAGAATAATTTTGTATATTTTTGTTTTTAATTAAACATTTTTACCATGTATTAATTTATTTAAATTAAATATGAATAAAAATTTGACAAAATTAATTCCACATTGTTCATAAAAATTATTTCAACTCAGTGTAAAAAATTTTAAATTTATTTAAGTTGATTTGACCATTAAAGTGGATTTTGTAAGTAAAAATTATATTTTTGCACAAAATAAATTATTAAATTAAATAAGGTTAGAAAAATTATGAAAAATAGTTTTCTAAATTCCTTGTGATCAGGGGCATTTAATAAAAATAAAAGTTATTTTTGTGAAAATATTTTATTTTTTAAAATATATTTTGAATTAAAAATAATTAAAATAATCAAAATAATTAAAAATAATTAAAAATATTTTGAATTTCGCTTGAAGAATTATAAGATGAAAGCCCAAAGGGCAAAGAGGTAATTTTAGATTTTGGTGCCTTAATCAAAATTTAGGATTAATCATTGTGGATGGGTAATTTTGATCCTTAATGAATGCATCAGATGATTGAAATGCAATGGGTTAAAGGTTGAAACTCACCACATTTTCACAATATGAGCAAAATCGTAATTTCCCTAATCTTCATGACTTGGAAGTCAATTAAGATCAAATGATTCTTAAGCGATGGGTTTATGCTAGGAAGATGATAATTCACTTGTCTTAAGCCTAAAATTGATAATGATTTGATCTTTCAATAATAATAATGTCACTTAAACCAGGATTTTAGCTAACACCATTTTCCTCCACTATGATTGTTAAGGGCTTGGTAGTGACCTAGTCTCGATGTCTGAACTCAATTGATTGGATTTAAAAGATAATATGATTGAGGATTAACACCTCTTTAAGCACTCCAAGCCCATTTGTGGTGAGCACCAAATCTTTAATAACTTGGGTCTGCCTTCGGGGCATTCATCCATGTAATCTTTAAAGTAAAGTATCAAGTTGACTTATGTATCCTATCCTTGGGTTAATTGAATTGTCAAGTTTCACTGGGCAACGGGGTAGTCACACTCTAAACTTGGATGATAAATAGAACAATACGATAAGTTCAAAAGATGAACTCAAAATAATTCAAGAGATCTTCAAAGTAGTTCAAGGTCATACCCTGAGCACTTTGAAATCTTTTAGATATTTTGAAAGACAAGTCGAACTTGTCATATTTTGTTCTAAAATCATCCACTAAGAACTTCGGAGGCTCAATAAAATCATAACTTGAGGTTTGGTAGCTACACGTTCATCTACTTCTGCAATTTAATTTCTTTGCAAAAATATATACATGTCTTGCAAGTACTATCCTTTCAGGTGGAGGAACGAGAAGAATTGACAATTGCATTTTTAAATTGTCGCATTTATCTTTCTGTACTTCTTGTTTCAAACATGCATGTTAAATAACGATGTTACCCTGCATGAAAACCAAAACTGTTAGGATAGCCACAAAATCGAAAAAAAATTTAAAAATCAAACAAAATAAAATTCATCGCCACAACATTCAAAATATAAGACAACTCAAAATTTAATCACAAGCATCACAAAACCAAAATTGTAATTAAATTAAAATGTCTCTATCGGATGATCGGGAATCCCTCGGAGGAGGTAACCTACGGTTGCTAAGTAGAGTTCTCACGATCTAAATAAAAGTATTAAATTGAGTTTAGTAAATCATTTGGACTAAGTGAATCCAAAAGAAAATAGTGGTACTGGAACGAGGGTACTGTAGGTTCCTAACCGGTGTCGCTCTAATTAACTTTAATATACCCTATAATATTTAAACAACCATACCCTTAGGAACATTTGATTTGTATCATGACTTGACACATTAGAAAACTTAAACTCGCCACGACGAGGAGCTTGAAACTAGCATTGTGGCTGCACGACCATCTTCAACAGTAAAACATGTCTACATCAGCTAAATCATTCCTTAGAATTAAACAACAAGCCATAAAATTTCGAGGTTGTCCGCCTAGTGCGACATAAATCCTCAATCTTATCTTTAGGCTTTTGTACAGCTCTGCAGTACAATCTACGCCCTAACTCGTCTTAGGAATCTGAGGTTGACGTTCATCACGGCCTAAATCCTCACATTTTCCAGACTATTCGTGTGATCGTCTTACACGAATATAAGCCCTAATTAATAAAAATTGACATGATGAAACTCTTAAATATTTCTCATCTAAATTAAAACCAAACCATATGATAACTTAGGAAGTCACCGAGGTTTTTCTCAGGATCTATGACATCCCTTAGTTCTATCTTTGAATTCCATAAAATTTTCCAAATTTAAGTCATTCCCCTTTCACACCTTTTTGTCCGATCTCTTTGAAAAATCATATTCCTTTGAATTTCTTGAAGTTAATATCCTCTAATTTTTATCGAGAGTTTTCTTATGTGACTTCGGCTACTAAGATGTAATTAACTATAAGTGCTTGCTTTTATTGGAAACCTTTCCGAACCCAGTTTAATATAAACTTTATTTAATTTTTTATATTAAATAAATGAACTTGTCGGCTTATAAATAAAATGATTTTCGCACATCAAACAGATGTCATATATTTCTTAGTTTATTTGATCGAGCCTCACCCTCAAATCTTGTATTTATCTTTCAGGATATATGCATGACTTGAGGTGTAGTGTTCTTTCATTTAAACTATGAAAATATGAGATCAGTTTGATTTCATATTTTTCTAAACTTGTATATATATGTAAATATGTCTTTCCACAGCGAGCGACGATATTTCGATTCCGACGACCACAACTTCCAACGGACAACTCTTTAACTAAAATTGTGCCGACAGCATGTTAATCATGACCAGGGTCGCAACAAATTTTGTCTTAAGCTGGATATGTACTTTCTTTTATGGACATCTACATATTGAGGATCATTTAGATTGAGAACAGTCTATGAAATTCTCTTTGAAAATATGAAAAACTCAGCTGATAAGCGGGTGATATATCTTGCCTGCAGTTAGAAGGGGGAGCAACGGCATGATGGCTGCAACTACAACAGACACGAAAACGTGAGGGAAAGGGATTAGTCCGCAGCTGGTTTAGACTGAAGCAGTTGTTTAGGGGACATTTCTTATACCCACTGACTATAAACAAATGTTATATATACAATATCAACATTGTGCTCAAGACTTAGATATGTCAAGGAAATATACTGAAGAATTTCATTACCTTAACACACGAAATAATCTCAATGAATTTAACAATAAATTAGTTACCCGTTACATGGGGGACTACGGGATGCAATTCAGGACAAATTGCAGCTAAATTCGGTTTGGTCATAGTCCCAAGCAAATGCAATTTAATAGGATTGTCCAAAACAGTTTTCTTCGTAAGTAGCATTTGAACAATCAGAAGTCAGCAACAGAACTACACCTATAAGTGTCAAAGTGCTTTCATCTGTCTCAAACTATAGTCAAACCCAGTTTCAACCCGGATATAAGTCTAATGAATGCCCATTACGACAAACATATTCAACTTTTAGAAGGTGAACTTGGAAATGAAGATCAACAGAAAGAACAGCAATGGGGGATTGTGAAATTAAGGACTTGGTTGGAGATGAAGGTGAGCCTCTTTTATGTGTTCTAGAGAAATTACTTATAGTGCTGTGACAGAATACATTGTCCCAAGGACATGCCATTTTCCACACAAGATGTCCATCAGTGGTAAGATATGTGATTTGCTTATTGATTGTGGCTATATTTGTTTCGAATTTGTGTAGTTTGACCTTTCCATTGGTAAACATTTTGTGTGTGAAGTGCTATGTGGCGTTCTGGAAATGGACGACTGCCATCTCATGCAAGGTCAACCATGACAGACATTGGAGCCACTTATGATTGCTGAGCAAGTATTTATTCTTTTGAATGGAAGAAGGGCAGAACATTGGACTTCTACCAGCATCTACAGTCAAACCTAGCAGGCCTCCAAGTAATAAACCTACTCTAAACCCAATTGCTGGTTTGCCATTACTCAAACACTTTTGAAGAGACCAAAATCCTCCTTTCTGTAGTCTTTTCTGAACCTAACTGAGAGCTTGCTACGGCCACTTTGCGGATGGGTGTTCAGCAATTGGTTCAGCTGTTCACAGATCTAATTCCAGCTGAATTACCTTCTGGTTTGTCTCCTTGTACCATTCATCACCAAATTTATCTAATTCCTGGTGTTTCTCTTCCTAACCTGCCACAATATTGAATAAGTGTCTAAGGGGCATGAAATTCTGAAGTAGACGGTCAATGAGCTGTTAAAGTAGCATTTAATCTAACATAGTCTGAGTCCTTGTGCAGCACCAACGCTTCTGGCACCAAAAAACGATAATAATTGATAAATGTTTGTTAGCTATAGTGTGATCAACAATATTACAATTAAATATCATTTTCCGGTGCTAAGATTAGAAGACAAATTAAATGAGCTTTTAGGAGCTACAATCTTTTTTTAAATTTGATTTGTGAAGCGGATATCTTCAGATACGTATAAGGCTGGGCAATGAACCTTCAAAACACACAAGTTTGTATGAATGGAAGGTCGTGTCCTTTAGCTTATGCAATGCACTTGGTACACTTGTGAGGCTTATTGATGAGGTAATCAAATCATTCGTAGGACGATTATGTATTATCTATTTTGATGATATATTGGTTTATATTGTTTCTGACACGGGACTCGTTATCGCCCCTTCCTTCCCCTTTTTCCCTTCTCTCCTTCCCTTTTTCCTTTTTTTCCCCTTTCCTTTTCTTCTTCTTCCTAACTTCCTCACCTTTCCTTTATCTCCCCCTCAACCTTTCCTTCCTAAGCACTTTCCTATTTTAAATCCTTCCTAAAATCTGAACTTATGATTATATTTTATTCTCTTCTTATTTAAAATCTTTTCTTAAATCCTTCCTATTTTAAATCCTTTCCTAAAAACTTAAAGCCATATTTTATTCCCCTCTTATTTTTATCGCCTAAAATAAGTCTAGCCTCTTTATAAATATGGAATGATGTGCTTAAAGTTAGGGGTCTTATATTTTATATCTGAATTCAGGTTTTAGTCTTGGTATTTTCCCTTCGAGGGTTGTATCTGACGTTGGGTTAGTGCTCCGGCAGTCCCTTGTTCGAGGTGGTGATCGCCTCCATGTGTCTGGGTGGTGCTCTGGCTGTAGCTCGACCCCACCGAGATATTTATGTATCCTTCTATCATTCCTGCCCCCAGCAACTTCCAAACTCCCCCCCTACAGCCTTGCTGGCCGCCGACCAGCCTCCTCCCTGCATCCAACCAGTTGCAGCCCAGCTTCTTTCTCTCTCCAAACTGCTGCCAATCTCCTCCCAACAAGGTTGTAGCTCTCCATACTCCCACCAGGCTGCCACTGCTCCCTGCACCCTTGCAGGCCGCTGTCCAGCCTCCTCCCTACATCCAATTTGCTTCAGCCCCGCTTCTTGCTCCCTCTAACCTGCTGCCAACCTTCTCCCAACAACCTTGAAAGCCAACAACAAGCCAAAAAACTACCCCTGCAGCTTCCTTGCAGGCCACAACCACCGCTGCCCCTTCCAAGCTTCCTCCAACTGCGGTTCGACACCCCTATCCTCGCCGATGTGCCGCACATCCCTTCCACAGCAGTGAATCACTTCTCCGGCCTTCACGGCAACCACCTGCCTTGCATCACCACTTGGACTCCCTCATCATCAAGCTTATTGTGTCTTCTTTTGTCAAGTCTTTATTTGTAATCCTTTGTTTTATTTCTTTATTTTGCGTGTTCTTTTTTCTTTTGAATCTTCATTGTAACCTGTTTAAGTTATTAATAAAATTGTGTTATGCATCATGGTTTGGGTAAACCACGACATCAATTTCATTCAATGATTTTGACTAGTATTCTTGAAACCCTTTATAGTCATAAGTTTTATCTCAATTTGGACTAATGCAAGTTTGTTACATCTGGTGATACCGAAACTAGGTAGAACTCAGCGGAAACACAAAGGCAAAATTTTATTAATATTTAGTTATGGTTGCAACCTGACACAAACGAAAAGGGAAAACACAATAACAAATCAATCTCCAAATAGGACCGAAAGAGAAGATCTGAGGGTGGAGTGGCGTGAACAATGGGGTGAAGGTATGAGAAGGATTGATGGTTGTGAGGTTGATTAGGAAGGGGTTTGGTGGTGATTTGGGAGGTCGGTAGGTGGATTGGGATGAAAGGGAAGTGGATGGGCAGCCAAATCTGCTGTTGGAAAGTGGTGGCTACTGTCGGGATGAAGGCTGGGAAGTGGAAAAACAAGGTTATGCTGCCGAGGGAACTATGGTTGGGTGCTGGAATGGGGAAAGGGGTGGCCGGTGGCTGAGAAGAGGGAGGAGAAGGGGTAGGAAATGGAATAAGGAAGGATACGATACCACCTCGAAGTAGGATACGGTCAGAGCACTACCACCTCCTTGTATACATATTAGAATAGGGAGAACAACTCCACAAAAGAATTTAAAATCAACACAATAAGAAAAACTAACCCTAACTCTGAGAACAACAAATAAATAGCTCCTACATGAAGGAGAAACATAAAAAGAAGCAAGAGAGGGCGAGCGGCGGTCTCGCCCCGTCAAAATCTCTACCCAGGCCACTCGGCCTTGGTTCCTCCTGGACCGGCCCTCAATTAGACCGGAGGGTCCCAGTTTGTTGCCTCTCCCGGGCAGGACATGTTCTGTATCCCGTTTTGTAGTGTTCATCTTCTTGGTTTGATAAAAACTATAATGGGAATTCTAACTGACCCTTGCAAATTCTCTTTCATTTAAGAGTGGTCAGCTCCCTCATCCGTGGCTGAAGCCAAAACTTTTTATGGCCTCACCAACTTCTATTGCTGTGTCATAAGGGGTTTTAGTATAATCATTGCTCTTGTGACTATTTGTCTGAAGTATTAAGCGGGATGTGGAACAACAAAATAGCTTCAATACCATCAAAGAAGCCTAAAGTACAACATCCATTTTTGGCAATTTTAGCTTTTGAAAACCCTTTCATGTTGATTCAAAAGCATTAACTATTGGAATTAGGGTTCTACATACTCAATAGAGACTTGCAATTGAGTGCTTAGGTGAAATGTCGGGCGACACTGTTGACCTAATTTTTGGTGAGGTCTTGGTTTCTTTTTTCCTAAAGCCTAGGGCTAGCCTTAGGATTTTTCTATTGATTATCCTAGAGGACTAGTATTGGAACCCACCTTACGTAGGACTTCAAACCACTTCTTAACTCATTTTTGTGAAGACCTTACATGCGTGGTCCAAGGCACTCTTAGTTGCAAAGGCTAAGGACTACGTGTGGAGGGCCAAAAAAAAAAGAGTTCGCACTAGATTTAAAGACCCTAGGGAAACCCTTTTGTGACTCGAACAACGACAAACACTACAATTTACACATTCACAGCACCGCGCGCGATGTTGACTTAAAATGACCCGCTCATCAACGAACTTGTTCGAATGACCCCGAATGACAAAACGGATCGTGCAAGCGCGTCTGGAAAGTCAATTCTAGCAGGGAAAGACACCCATGTTGATATGATTCAGCGCGCGAGCAAACAATATGAAAATCAATGCGTATAAAGATTTAATTAAACGAAGCGGTTTCAGGCTCAGCCCGGGTTTGATTTAGACTAAACACGAGCTAATTATACCAAGCTAAGCCGATAACGCGATGCATAATTTGAAATTTTAAATTTCAAATAAACCACTCAATCTCACCTTATTTGAATTTAATTAGAAATTATTATTTGTCAAATAAAACTCCCCACCGAATGGAAATCACTTAATCCCCCGCCTAATCTCCTGCAACGTCTCTTGTGAACATTCGGCTATACAATTTAACGAACCTTCTCCTTCCCACTTTTCGGCTCTCCTCCCCCGCTGCATCGAAAACCCGCTCACCTCCTTCCTCGTTCGGTTTTCCCGCCCTCTGCACCGTAAACCTGACCTGCTTTGCCTCCCCCTCTCAGACACGCTAAGCGATCCCTCCCTTGCTGACTAGCACACAAGTTGACATCACCTCTCTCGATTCTTTTCGTTCGCTCGGCTTTCCAACACAGCCGATGCCCCTTTCTCTAAGGTGAAGAATTTTCTCTATTTGGTATGCAAATCCTAACTGCCATTTTTGTTCTCTCTGAGGGGTTGTTGATCTGATTGAAATTGGGTGGTGTATTTATGGAATGAAACTGCGAGGTTTTCCTGTGGGATGCTCTTCTTGAATGTGGTGGAATTCGGATTCCTCCATATGGATGGGGTTCAGGGGAAGTCGTACGGTTGTTAGATATGTGAATGATGTTTGCTTTCATTTATCTTTCTTAATCATCAATGATTTTTATCTTCAAAATGCTCTAAAATCGAATTCCATGCTAGATTCAGATCGCTTACTTCATTTCTTTTGACAGAATTTCTTGATAAATTATTTTCATTTAGTAAAAGAAAAGAGAGGACGGAAAGAGGAAGAGACTGAATGAATTGAAATTACCTTACTTTTTCCTATTGTTTCTTGGTTTACATCTGAATTAAAAAAAAAATTCTTGAACCTTATTTATCTCATTATTCCATTAACAGAAATCAAGATTTACGTTTATTATCTTGCTGAACCTCGATATTCATGAAATTTTATTAAGTGATTCTCAAATCATGTTTGCAAAGGAGCCCCTAAGTGGGTGCTTGAAACCCCTCAATCTTGCAGAGAAGCTGATAGTCAAATACCCCTCAAATCCTCTCCAAAGGGGTTGGACGATTGTATTTACTGCATTATAGCTTTGCTGTTCTACCTCATTTCGAGGCTGTCAGTACATAAACTTAGCGGGTCTTATTGAGGGTGCTATACATGCGCTAAGCAGTTTGCTGCTTCTGTTAAAGGGGGTTGCCAAATGTAATTGGTAGATACTTTTCTGCTTGGGTTGTTTCCCTAGTCTATTTTGTGGTGTATGTCGTCAATTGTAGTTGATAATAGCTTATCTGATTTGGAAGTTACATGACGTTTTGCCACCCACTTAAAACCTTGCATGATGGAGTTTTCCCATTCTCAATTCTATTCAGTTTTCGGCATTATCAGTAGCAATTATTGGCGTTATCCTTAACAGTGATTGGCACATCTATTTCGAAAGTTTTGGATAGAGGATTTTATTGTTAACTATCAGTTTTCTCATACTTAACCTTAGAGAGGTAATTTGTCAGAGATGTTCTAATAACAATCGCCCAGCAATTGATGCTGCCATTTTTTATCTTGAACTTGAGTCTTGAGTTGATCTGTATATAATGTTTTAAATTGGCTTTAGACTTTGATAGATGTGGTGATTCATTATACCCTTTTAAGAAATTATTTTCTGTACACAGACTTTGATAGTTGTCGTTTTGGCATTTACGTGCATACTGCTTGATTCCTATATGTTCGCATATCTAACGCCTAAGTTTTTGAAATTCTTGGTAACCTTGGTTTTATGCAAATGTGAAGCTTATGTTAGTTAGCTATATATATAAACCTGAAATTTATGCAAGCTTGAAATTCA
This sequence comes from Phalaenopsis hybrid cultivar, assembly GCA_002079205.1. Taxonomy (NCBI): domain Eukaryota; kingdom Viridiplantae; phylum Streptophyta; class Magnoliopsida; order Asparagales; family Orchidaceae; genus Phalaenopsis; species Phalaenopsis hybrid cultivar. The sequence goes on from JXCR01142174.1 coordinate 13,328, forward strand.
TATGAGCGGGTTTTATGAAAGAACCATAGATGTTTTCTTTTGCCCCCATATTTTTACTGTTGTGAGGCATTTTGGTGGGCTGATTTGTTGGGGCATTTTGGTGGGCTGATTTGAAGCAATCTATGCACTATTTTGGGGCATTTTGGTGGGCTGATTTGAAACAATCTATGCACTATTTTGGGGCCTTTTGGTGGGTTGATTTGAAGTACCGCTTTGGCGCAGCCTTGACTCGGCTTTACCCGCTATTTCAAGCTGATATAATTGATGTGTTTGGGAAGATTTAAACATTTTTTTTACTCACGATTTTGCCACTTTGCTTTGATGGCTTTTTGGAAATTGGTTGACCTCTCCTTTTTTCCCGTTGATTTGCTTTCTTTTTTTTTTTCTTCTTACTCGATGATGTAGTCCTACATGCTTATAATGAGATATAAGTGTGTATAGTATAGAGATATGTGGATCATCAAGTGAGTATAAGTTGGATGGTTTGGGGTTTAAGGGCGATGATGACAAAGACATCTGCGAATAAAACAAAATAATATTGCATCCTACGGTATCAAGACTTGACCCTAGGTCCTGGTGAGAATGTAGGATGACAATATTTACCAACACTAGACTAGTGATGACCCTTGCTTTCTTAGGCTGCCGGTAGTTCTAGCCCGACAATGTAATCGACTCGTGGATAATTCAAATCACAAATATATAAATATAATGACAAAACAATTAAATTCCTTACAACATCAATACTTAGATGCATGATAAACGAATGATACAATTTAAATGTTCACTTGTCAGTTACCTATATTGGGCCAAGAATTTGCTTCCTTTGATTGTCTTATTGGAAATTTCTAATTGAATGTTGGGCTTTATATACGTGGATGATCGATAGTTGCCTAAAAAGTTTTTCGGGAATGATAAATTTGAGCCTACCTGGAGCCTGAATGCTTATGGTCCCCGCTTCAATTTTCCATGTGTGCCGCCCTGTCTGCTCTACATACTTGTATTGTCTTTATGTTGTTATTCAATTCTTTGTATATATATACATGATATGGTTATAATATTAACTTTTTTGCAGCAATGATAGGAATCTCAGATACACATGCATTTTATTTTCTTTACCGCGTTTTTTACATTTTATTGTTTTTTACTACACCTCTACTGCTGTGTTTTCTTAAAAAACTTGCAGGACTTTTAGGGTGGAAAACAGTAGACTGGTTGTTTAGAAGGTATACTGTGACAGGCTACCGACCAAACAAATTTGCATGCTCACACATAAAACCCTAAACCCTAAGTCGCTACGTTACGAAACTCGGAGAAAGCTTTATGGGCAGCACAACGAGGATACGAGCAAGTGCAAAATAACTTCAAAAGACTCGACACATGAACAAATCTACTTCAGCTAAATAATTCATAAGTCTTAAATAACAACAATCCATAGGACTTTGATGTAGTTTGTCTAGCATGACATAAATCCTTACTTTTTCTTTAGGCTCTTGCACGATCGTGTTGTGCAGCATAAGTCCTAACTCTCTTTAGGTTCAGAGGTTGTCGTTCGGTACGACGCAAATGCTTCTATCTCAGCGGGTTGTTTGCATAATCGGGTATTATACTAGTTTAAATCCCAAATAATAAAATTGACAGGATTGAACATTTAAATAGTATAGTTTCCAAAACTCAGCCATATAATAGAATAGTTTGGGAAGTCACTGAGGGTTCTTCTCAGGATCCGTGACGCCTCTACCTTTTCCTTCCTTTGGACTTCTGAAATAACTGCTCCTATTTGGTCATTTCTGACTTGATTTTCTTAGTTCAACCATGAGAATCTAAACCTTGAATTCTTGAAAACTAGTATCTCTGATCATTATCGAGAGTTTTCTCATGTGATCTTGATCGTTTGAGATGTAATTAACTATAAGGGTTTGCCCTTATAGGGAATTTGAAACTCATGTAAAATAAACCCTATTTAATTTTTGTATTAGATAGAGAAATGTTGGTCACACAAAAGGTTCGTAGCCTAAACCGGATGTCACAAATCTTTTAGTTTGCATGTTTGAGTCTATCGCGGAGGGAACACTTTTATTTTGGGAAGGTGTATTATTTATTCGCGGTATCGGATACGATTATGTAAACTATTAGACGAATGAGATCCATTCGGTCTCATTTTTCAAAACTAAAACACACTATTTTCAAAGTTTAAAAAAAAATTATATACCTTTTATATCAAATTAAATCATTTTTTTAAAAGAAAAAAAAAATAACGGACACACATGGTAGAAATGGATAGCTTATGGGTAGGAATTTTATACAGCTGTTCAAGCCTTTATGTAGGGGGGCATTAATTATTCCATAAGGATTTCATACTATGGGGTGATAATCACGCCTTGCAATTTATTAATTCTCAAAAAATTGTAAATTGTATGCATGCTTGTTGGATCACGTTCTTACAAAAGTTCAGTTTTATATGGAAACAGAAGTCATTTAACCAAAATTGGGCAGCTGTTTATATCCAGGAGACGGAAAAATTGAAAAATATAATTGGTTTATTTTTATTCATTTCTTTCCGGTTGTTCTGGGCTGCATCTCTGCTCTTACTGCATTGGGTATGCCGCAAACGTCTCTTAAGCCCACCTATTGCAATGAGGAAACAGTGACCCATAACCATTGATTCTGTTTTGTTTCATTTTGATCTTTGGTAGCAATTCAGGCTACGTTTTCCCATTATCTTTTCTCTTTTTAGATGGAAATCTGGTGATTTACTGAATCTACTTTATAGCCCATTTAACGTATTCCCAAGCATGAAAATTCCTCGAAGGAGATTGTTTTCAGTTAACGGCTGATTTCATTGGCTACACAGTTGATGCGAAAGCAAAAGGTTTGCATGCATATTAACTCATCGATGTTTGTTTCTAAGTTGCTGTGTTTCTTCACTAATTCTTTATTTTCATAGATTTAATACATAAACATTCCGGACAAATCAATTTCATTTATTTTTCAGGGATTTACTTTACCATGCAATCTTTTATAGCCAAGCAAATAGCCCCTAAATATAATTATTTTCACTCCTATTTGTATGGTTAGCTTATTTCTGTTTAATATTATTTTTCTAAATACTTGCAGGAAACAAAGTATGTGCCAATTACAAGGGGAAACAGAGTGGTCCTGATGATTAATGGGTAACTGCACTTCCACCGTTGATTTTATATTTGTTTTATTAAAAAATATCTGGTATATGATCTATTATGGTCGAGGATATCAAAGTATTTTTAGAATCCCTAGTAACTGGACTTTGCCAAATTTTGCCTGACTGATTCGCATGAATATTGTCAAATTTGTTTATTTTGTTTCCATTTTAAAGGGTGTTGATCTTCTTGATTCATCCAAACTGTAGTTCTCGAAGGAAACAAGGATTCTAATTTCTGAGGTGGTGAATCTTCTAAATCATTATTGTGAAAGCATGAGAGCAAACTTCTGTATTTTCTCAAATAACGGTATGAAGGAGACTGGTCATTACAAGTTTTGGAGGGGCAGTGAAGATTTAAATCGATGAATTTTCACAAACAATACAACTAAAATTTATTTATTGTTTTCTTAGGTACCAAGAAGATATTTTTTTTTCCGATACTTTCTAGAAAACTTTAGACATTCTGGAGAATTATTGATCTTTTGAGAGTGTCCTTCTATTTCCGTGCCCAAACTTGTTCTATATTATTTCTTCATTAGCTGCATTTTACCATTTGCATCTAAAACTCCCGTGTTGCCTGGATACCAGAAGAATATGAACAATTGCTTGTTAAACTAGAAATTGGTAAGAGCATGGTATGTATGTTCAACACTTCCTTGCAACTATCATAATTTTTATAGTAATCTGGTTGGCTAGCAATTCGCGTGGGTAGGTAGCAACCGGACAATGAATTAAAGGTGAAATGACTTGCATTTTGCAAGTAAGGATTTTCTAACATTTATTTCCATCTTTTTAATAGATTTTTCTCTAGTTACATTTTTTATTTTGTTCCGTAATGCGATGGTTTGCGCATTTCAACCTCTGGTAATTACTGTAAAATTCAGTCTGTGCGCTTGAGACTACTTTTGATTTGCAAATGATTGCTTATTTTGAATCATTTTCTGACATGCATGTGGCTTGATAGTGTTTCATTTCCTCATGTTGCATGCGCAGCTTAGGTGCAACTCCTGTCATGGAACTCATGATTGCTGCTGGAAAGGCTGTTCCACAACTGCAATTGGAGCATGGGCTAGCTGTTGCCAGAGTGTATACTGGATCATTCATGACATCACTTGATATGGCAGGTAATTCAAGCGTAAAGCTTGCGTGTGCTATAACTTCTGTATTAATTTTGTCCAAACTTCGTGATTGCTTTTTTCAGGATTCTCTATTTCGATTATGAGGGCAGACAGAGTTATTTTGCAGCGCCTAGATGCCCCAACTAAAGCTCCATTCTGGCCTGTTAGTGTTGAAGGTACATACAAGATGGAAATTAAATTTACTATTCCTCAAATAAATGATAGTGATTTCCAGTTTGGTATATTAATTAGTATAGAAATAATCTATTTAAGCATGATTTTATGACTTCAGGATGCTACTTGGGTGGTTCATCTGCATTGGAAATTTAAAATTAAGATGTGCTTGGTTTCATTTATGATTAAATTGAGGTTGATCTCGTGTCCACCTTATCCACTAACACAGGTTATAAGGAGTCTATAAATAGTTATTCTTTGCCAATTTTATTTATTAACCTAGGTTACGAGGAATCTATTAATTATGAATTGATGCATGTAATTAATAACCTTTTTGTTGAATAAAATCTCCTAGTTTCGATCTTGTGATCATAAGTTGTTTATGCCATTTCTTCAAATGCAGTACAATTATGAATGTAATTTGTGAGCCCTGATTTTTCTGAAAAAAATTAATATATCGATATGTTTCATATACATAATTTGTTAAAGGCCTGCTGTTGATTTTTTGTCAAAAGTGACGCTTTGAAGGGTGGTTCATCTGCATTGGAAATTTAAAATTAAGATGTGCTTGGTTTCATTTATGATTAAATTGAGGTTGATCTTGTGTCCACCTTATCCACTAACACAGGTTATAAGGAGTCTATAAATAGTTATCCTTTGCCAATTTTATTTATTAACCTAGGTTACGAGGAATCTATTAATTATGAATTGATGCATGTAATTAATAACCTTTTTGTTGAATAAAATCTCCTAGTTTCGATCTTGTGATCATAAGTTGTTTATGCCATTTCTTCAAATGCAGTACAATTATGAATGTAATTTGTGAGCCCTGATTTTTCTGAAAAAAATTAATATATCGATATGTTTCATATTTTGTTAAAGGCCTGCTGTTGATTTTTTGTCAAAAGTGACGCTTTGAAACTTAATTTGTGATAATGGATTTGATTTTTGTATTGATGTTATTTGTTTTCAACGTCTTGCTAAAACTTTGGACATATTTGAATGGATTATAAAAAAATTGGTGAATAGTTTTTCTTTTGCATTTCTTACTGAATTGCCGGATATTTACAGTCATTTTTCATCAAGGCATGAAAGAGACTATAATCGGAACTGATTAAACTGCATAGGTTGTCTTTCCTTCTATTTCAGCACAATATATAGCGTTAATCATTCTTATTTGTAGGATATAGTTAGAGCTATGTATAGATGATAGAATTTGATATTTGTAATGATGAAAATAGTATCTAAATTAGTCGTTGAATTAATGAGGACGTGAACAATTATAATACAGATAAGGCAGCAAACAGCTGCTTACGGTAAAGCATCTGGTGGACATTTGTAGCAATGTATGAGGCAGATAGTAGGCCTTGTATCAGGGAGGAAGGATGCTTGTAGCGCAATTTTCTGCCGATGGAAGGAGATGTGCTAGGTTCATTGTTGGAGGTGAGTGGTTACTGATTAGGAAGCCGGAATAGCAATTCTATCCGAGTTATTGCAAGGAGAAAATTTGTGAGCTATAATAGAAAGTTCAACTTTCAATTTGGAGCCTATAATGGTCAGGAATGTTTGAACTTCAATTTATTTCTTGCATTTGTGAAAAGAAAGAAATTCAAGCTTATGATATTATTAGCTATATTTACCAACACCCTTCTCAATTCTAGCAATAAATGTTTTTCTTTCGTAGCTTGCTTAACACAATTTCAAAAGCTTCTTTGCTTGACATTTTTGTAAGAACGTCAACTTGATGTACAGTTGTACGAATTTAACATAGACTTGTTCCATCTCCTTTAAGTTCTTTTTTATTAATGAACAATCATTCCTTGCTTGTCTCATTCTGTCATGTTGAAAATAATTTTTAATAATACTAATTATTTCTTTAATGTCACCATAGAGATATAGGTGATGTAAATTTGTAAATTCTTGGTCACTTTTCAGACGCCTTGTGCTATAGAATTTTGTTTTAACTCCACGTTAAGCTACCTCTATTTCTTTGTTACCTCTTCAAGTGGTTAAATTTTCTTGTAATTTGTGGGCAATACCGTGCTAAATTTCTTTTCTCACTGTATGCCCAATTTGAAACATTTTATCCTTCTATGTTTCTATTTTTGTGTTTAATGAAACACCATGCCTGCCATAGGGCTGATACCGGAATTAATCAATAATGGGAAAAGCAAATATTATTGTTGAATTCACACAAATTCACACTAGGGTTCGATTCAGGGGTGATTGTGGTTAAGTTATGGGGGTTGGAAAGGGCAGCAAGTGACTGTAATGACGATATGGGTTTTTGTGGACGGCGGTAGCAACAACAAAGGTGCGTTGGGCTGCGGTTTTGGGATACATAAAGTATAGGTTGTTTGGACAATGGGTAGGCAGTGATTGAAGATGGTAGGGACAGCTAGGAATGTTGGCGGCTGCAAGAAACAACAAAGGAGTGGCTAGCGGTTGTTTCTGCAGGAAGACAACAATGAGTGAGGAAGGGGCGGTGGCTGGAAAGGGGAATACTGCAGGGAAGAATAACAAACACTGTTGTCTTGGGCAGCTTTAGCTGTGAAGGGGTGGTGGGGAACGATGGGAAGTGATGTGGGAAGGATCCAGAGGGTTTGAGGGAAGATAATCACTACCTGGGAAGCGTGATACAACTTTAGCATCACTCGACCCTTGGATACAACCCTAGAAGGGAAAATCTGAGATGACGACAGCTATCCCGAACAAAAACATGACAAATTAACCCTAAAACATCATGAAAGTGAATATATATTAATAGGATAACTAGGTGTGGCCCAAGAGGATCAACTGACTTCTCAGAAGGCTTGGATAAATTAACCCTAAAATATCATGAAAGTGAATATATATTAATAGGATAACTAGGTGTGGTTCAAGAGGACCAACCGACTTCTCAGAAGGCTTGGATAAATTAACCCTAAAACATCATGAAAGTTAATATATATTAATAGGATAACTAGGTGTGGTTCAAGAGGACCAACCGACTTCTCAGAAGGCTTGGATNTGAACAGGGTTGCATTCTAGAAGCTGCTATCAGAGCCGCTGCAAATGAAATAATCAATCTAAGGGAAAAATTAAATGAATGGGATAGTAAAGTTGGTGATGGAGATTGTGGATCTACTGTGAGTTGATTTATTAGCTATTCAATTTTTTCGTTGATAGCATTTTTTCCCCCTAAATTCTTCTTTCCAAGGAGGCTGGGTAAATTTAAGGAAAACTTTATTGTACAGATGTTTAGAGGTGCTACGGCAATTTTGGAGGATATGGAGAAATGGTAAACCTTTGCTCAAGTCATTTAGTGCATTGTGTTTGCAATTTTTTCCTTATTATTTTTACTTTTGTTTTAAAAGCTCTTGATGGATCTATCTGTTTCTAGGCTAAAGATTTCTATTTATGTGTATCACATCTGTAACTGTCACTACAAGCTTGAACACAAAACATTAACTGCAGTACATATAGCTAGCTTCTTGGTTTAGCTTGCCAACCTTTTGAGGCTTAGTTGGAAAGCAAATTTCCTTGTTGATTTATTTGATTAAGCCTTTCACTACTAGATATGATAAATGGTTTGTTTAGTTAGGATTGTGATATGCAGCAGAATAGTTGTCTAATAGAATTTAAGTTTTATCGCCCAATTGGACCCAAATTTGCTTGAATAAAACTCCTATATAAAGTTTTCTTCGCAGTTTCAAAACTTTATAAACAAGGACAGTGGTTTAACCTATTTTTGCACACAAGGAGAACAAATCTAAGCTTTATGTTAGGGTTTTCTATAGCTCTAGTAGTATTTCTTGGGTGTATTGTGAAGCATGGTATTAATTCAAGGGTTGGTTTTGAATTCCTGGCATAACATAATGTTCGGTTTCCATGACAAACACTAGTAATATTTTTAGAGAAACCCTAATAGTGCTAGAGGATTTCAGCAAAAACCTGGTATTGGGTCAGGGTTCATTCTCCTTGTTTGCAAATAGGATTAAACTTTATCTTCTTTTTNTATATTTTTAGAGAAACCCTAATAGTGCTAGAGGATTTTAGCAAAAACCAGGTATTGGGTCAGGGTTCATTCTCCTTGTTTGCAAATAGGATTAAACTTTATCTTCTTTTTGCAAATTTTGANAATATTTTTAGAGAAACCCTAATAGTGCTAGAGGATTTTAGCAAAAACCTGGTATTGGGTCAGGGTTCATTCTCCTTGTTTGCAAATAGGATTAAACTTTATCTTCTTTTTGCAAATTTTGAGAATAGCCTTATTTTACCGAAAACCAGAATATAGGGAGTTCCTTAACAATTATCCCTCTTATATATATATATATAGGTTGCGCCAATGCTGTTAATGTAGAAATTTATTTTGGCCCTGTAATGGATGTATTAATTATATTATTGTGAAAAGGAAGATTTGAAGGGGCTTAGTGATTATTTTTGGAATTTGGAGGATTAATTTTTACTTGTTACAAGCCACCCAACGTGACTGGTTAAAATTGTGTTTGGCAGTTACCCTCTGAATGATGCTGCACAAACCGTAAAAGAGATTGGGACGTCAATTAGGAGGGTGATGGGAGGAACAAGTGGGATCCTGTACTGTATACATTGCCTTCTTNGTTCATGTTTTCGGAATTTTGAGGATTAGTTTTTACTTGTTACAAGCCACCCAACGTGACTGGTTAAAATTGTGTTTTGCAGTTACCCTCTGAATGATGCTGCACAAACCGTAAAGGAGATTGGGACGTCAATTAGGAGGGTGATGGGAGGAACAAGTGGGATCCTGTACTGTATACATTGCCTTCTTATTCTAGTTTTCATTGGAGATCTGTCTGCTAAAATTCTCAATTCTCATTCATTAATGGATCATAGCAGAACTTTTGTTTGATTAATGGTTCATTGCCCGTTTATCAGATATGAGATATTGTGCAAAGCTGCCTATGCAAGCTTAAAAGGATCTCTTGTGATTACATCTAAGGAATGTGAGTTGCTTTGATATAGTGTCGTGCGAACTTTTGACTAGCCTTTCCCCCAACATATGTAAAGAAGGGCTCTTTTGGTGTAGGGGCTAATGCTCTCGAGGCAGCCATTGCTGCGGTAATCAAATATGGTGGAGCTGTTTCNCTGTGATTACATCTAAGGAATGTGAGTTGCTTTGAAATAGTGTCGTGCGAACTTTTGACTAGCCTTTCCCCCAACATATGTAAAGAAGGGCTCTTTTGGTGTAGGGGCTAATGCTCTCGAGGCAGCCATTGCTGCGGTAATCAAATATGGTGGAGCTGTTTCTGGGTATCGCACGATGCTGGATGCACTTATTCCTGCTTCGTCTATCCTAAAAGAGGCAAGTTAGATGCTACCCATTGCCATCCTTCTCTATTTACTCTTATATTGTTGACTTTTTGGGATTGTCGTGTTGTTACAGCGGCTGGAAGCAGGCGTTGATCCTGGAAGTGCTTTTGTGGTATCAGCTGAAGCTGCGTGGCATGGTGCTGAATCAACCAAAAACATGCAGGCCCAAGTAATTCTTCTTTCTTCTTCGTTCATCTTAGTCTGGCCGGAGAGTTTCTTCAACAACTATGTTCATGGACCACATTTTGAGGGGAAAAAAAACGTCATTTTCATGAATCGTAGTCCTGTTTTTATTTTTATTTTTATATGTTTTCATGTTATTCGTTGCAATTTTAGGCTCATTCTTTTGAAAGTTAAATGCCTGAGCATGTCTTCTGCTTGCATATCAGAGGAAATGATTTGATTCAAAGTCTTCGACTCTGCATTTTTTTTTGGTTGGGAAATTTACTTGAGGATCACACGATTCTTATGTATTTACATAACTCACACCTAAACTTTCATATTTACATCCATAGCACTTCGATGTTTTAAACTTATGCATGAATAGGTGTTTTTTGACTTTGAAAGTGGTAATGGTGTGCTATCTTTTATGTATTAAAGATTTGAGTGCCTTGTGTGTAAAAAGTGAGATATGCAAATACATAAGAATTGTGTACTATGTATGTAAATGCACTTTTTTAGTTTATTTGCTGATATATCAAAACAATCAGCTGGCCTTGTACACGATGCATTCGTACATTCGTTTGATTTTTGCTCACTTACTGTCTTCCACATTATNGATGCTGGATGCACTTATTCCTGCTTCGTCTATCCTAAAAGAGGCAAGTTAGATGCTACCCATTGCCATCCTTCTCTATTTACTCTTATATTGTTGACTTTTTGGGATTGTTGTGTTGTTACAGCGGCTGGAAGCAGGCGTTGATCCTGAAAGTGCTTTTGTGATATCAGCTGAAGCTGCTTGGCATGGCGCTGAATCAACCAAAAACATGCAGGCCCAAGTAATTCTTCTTTCTTCTTTGTTCATCTTAGTGTGGCTGGAGAGTTTCTTCAACAACTATGTTCATGGAACATATTTTGAAGGAAAAAAAAACGTCATTTTCATGAATCGTAGTCCTGTTTTTATTTTTATTTTTATATGTTTTCATGTTATTCGTTGCAATTTTAGGCTCATTCTTTTGAAAGTTAAATGCCTGAGCATGTCTTCTGCTTGCATATCAGAGGAAAGGATCTGATTCAAAGTCTTCGACTCTGCATTTTTTTTTTGGTTGGGAAATTTACATAAGGATCACACGATTCTTATGTATTTACATAACTCACACCTAAACTTTCATATTTACATACATAGCATTTCACTGTTTTAAACTTATGCATGAATAGGTGTTTTTTGACTTTAAAAGAGTGGTAACGGTGTGCTATCTTTTATGTATTAAAGATTCGAGTGCTTTGTGTGTAAAAAGTGAGATATGCAAATACATAAGAATTGTGTACTATGTATGTAAATGCACTTTTTTAGTTTATTTGCTGATATATCAACACATCAGCTGGCCTTGTACACGATGCATTCGTACATTCGTTTGATTTTTGCTCGCTTACTGTCTTCCACATTTTGCTCAGGCTGGTCGGTCATCATATGTGTCAGCAGAAATGCTTGCTTTAGTTCCTGATCCAGGAGCCATGGCCGTGGCAACATGGTACAAAGCAGCAGCATTTGCAGTCAAAGATGTGGCCATCAAACATCGAAAGGATGAACCGTCTTGACACGTCCGAAACTTGAAAAATCTACGCACCTTATCAATGAGTTACTTCACAATTTTTACGACATTAAAACATTTTGTTTTCCGCTTTTGTCCGGTGGCAATGAGCTGAGAAAGCGTATTTTGAATGAGTTATTTCTTTTTTAGCCTGATGCTTTTTGTAAGACTCTGGATAACTCCTGCAACATTTTCATATTTTTTGGGCGCGCTCTATTGCTTTCATGTCACTGCCAATTATTATTGAATTGACGATTAAGTTCTGTTTTCCATGGACAAAACATAATTACTTGCATCTATATATATATATATATAAAGGAAATCCATATTTGGTGATGGAGGTTCAAATATTGATTTTTCATACGCTTTTTGGCCCCATGATTAGAGCCTGTGTCATGTGCCTACATTTTTTAAGCCCCCGTGTCATGGTGGGATTAAACTTTTGACCTGAGGGAACTTACTGTGACCACGCCACCAACAGGCTAATGCTTGCGGTATATATATATATATATATATATATATATATATATANACTCATATACTATATAGGGACAGATGTTGGAATGAAGCGGAGCGGAACTGAAGAATCTGTCCAAATCAGGAAGTTGCGTTATGTGGGTTGGGGGTGCGGGGGCAACGCCTCGCGGTACAATACAGGGGTAATGTTGTAATTACATATTGTACTTAAGGTTTACTTCTGGGATTATAAATAGACGTGTTAGTAACCTCAGGAGGCATCTCAAATTCTGTAATCTCGCATAGGCATCTTTTTCGAACCTCGTTAAATCTCTGTGTGTTCTTTTGGATTTGTGTCGATTCATTTTTTTTTTGGTCTTAATTTCTCAACAAGTTGTATCAGAGCCAAGTTCTAGGGCAGAAGAGATCGGCGCAGGAAGAAGATTCGGCGACAGAGGAAGAGCAGGGTGCGGGATTCGCGAATCTCGGTAACTCGCGACGCTATTCGCGGCAACGTGAGGAGTTTTTTTTTTGTGGCAGGCTCCAGATCGAGGGCTTTAGATTTGATGCAGTGCTTCATGCAGGAAGGTGTGATTTTTCGGAACTTCTACCACAATTGATTCCTCACGTAGTTTCGGACGGTTGGTGTTCGAAGGCGGAGGCATTGGGTGGAAGAGGCTCAGTTCGTGGGAGAAGTCAACGTAATCGGGAGGCTCGGTTCGAGCTTTGGAGGCTGTTGGGCGGGCAAACCAGGAAAGATTGGAAGAATATTCCTTCGGGATATCTCCCGGAGAAGAATTTTTTGTTTTCCTTTGTTGGAGGCTGAGAGAAAATTGAAGGAATCTATATTTTTTTTTGTTGGAGGCTGAAGAAAGAAATATTTCCCCTGCTGGAGCTGCGTGAAGAAAGACATGATCAATTTCAAATTGCAATATCTGGTGCGAAATTTGAGGTGGTGAAGTTTGATGGAACTGGTAACTTCGAATTATGACAAACAATGGTGAAAGATCTGTTGGTACATTAGGGAATCTTAAAGGCTTTGCGGGAAACGAAACTAGATTCCATGGAGGATGAAGATTGGGAAGAATTGCAACAACGAGCGGCAGCTACTATACGCTTATGTCTGTCAGATGAAGTTATGTATCACATGATGAATATAAAATCTCCAGGGGAGATTTGAAAGAAATTGGAAATTCAGTTTATGGCCAAATCTCTGACGAATAAATTATATCTGAAGTAAAATTTATATGGGCTGAAGATGCAAAAAGGTTCTGATATGGCGCAACATGTTAATTGCTTCAATCAAATAATCACAGATTTATCACGGCTTGATGTGACTATTGAGAATGAAGACGGAGCAGTGATTTTGTTGTGTTTACTGCCTTCTTTCTATGAATATCTTGCGACCACTCTTATATATGGGAAAGAAACTATCAAAGTTGATGAGATTACTGCAACATTGTTGGCTCACTATCAGCGGAAGCAGAATGCAGGGGAAAGCTCTCATGACGACAATTTATATGTTAAGGGTAAGCAGGATCGTGGAAGGAAGAAAGAGGAGGATTCTAGAAGGCGAAATTTCATATCCAAGTCTAAAGGCAAAAAGACAATTCATTGCTACAATTGCAAGGAGTCATGTCATATGAAGAGATATTGTCCAAAGCTGAAGAAGCAGACTGAGGAGAAATGTGATGCATCATTGAAGTTTGTAAATGTGGTGCAGAGTGACAATTCAGATTGCAGTAATGACGATATGTTCTCAGTTTCATCAACTCAGTTCACGGATGCATGGATTCTTGATTCAGGATGCTCTTATCACATAACACATANAAAGGAATGTGAGTTGCTTTGAAATAGTGTCGTGCGAATTTTTGACTAGCCTTTCCCCCAACATATGTAAAGAAGGACTCTTTTGGTGTAGGGGCTAATGCTCTCGAGGCAGCCATTGCTGCGGTAATCAAATATGGTGGAGCTGTTTCTGGGTATCGCACTATGCTGGATGCACTTATTCCAGCTTCGTCTATCTTAAAAGAGGCAAGTTAGATGCTACCCATTGCCATCCTTCTCTATTTACTCATATATTGTTGACTTTTTGAGATTGTCGTGTTGTTACAGCGGCTGGAAGCAGGCGTTGATCCTGAAAGTGCTTTTGTGATATCAGCTGAAGCTGCTTGGCATGGTGCTGAATCAACCAAAAACATGCAGGCCCAAGTAATTCTTCTTTCTTCTTCGTTCATCTTAGTGTGGCCGGAGAGTTTCTTCAACTACTATGTTCATGGACCACATTTTGAAGGAAAAAAAAAACGTCATTTTCATGAATTAGTCTTGTTTTTATTTTTATTTTTATATGTTTTCATGTTATTCGTTGCAATTTTAGGCTCATTCTTTTGAAAGTTAAATGCCTGAGCATGTCTTCTGCTTGCATATCAGAGGAAAGGATCTGATTCAAAG
>JXCR01142174.1:28353-40494 GCA_002079205.1 Phalaenopsis hybrid cultivar
ATATATATATATATATATATATATATATATATATATATTGTTATGGTATGACTCATATACTATATAGGGACAGATGTTGGAATGAAGCGGAGCGGAACTGAAGAATCTGTCCAAATCAGGAAGTTGCGTTATGTGGGTTGGGGGTGCGGGGGCAACGCCTCGCGGTACAATACAGGGGTAATGTTGTAATTACATATTGTACTTAAGGTTTACTTCTGGGATTATAAATAGACGTGTTAGTAACCTCAGGAGGCATCTCAAATTCTGTAATCTCGCATAGGCATCTTTTTCGAACCTCGTTAAATCTCTGTGTGTTCTTTTGGATTTGTGTCGATTCATTTTTTTTTTGGTCTTAATTTCTCAACAAGTTGTATCAGAGCCAAGTTCTAGGGCAGAAGAGATCGGCGCAGGAAGAAGATTCGGCGACAGAGGAAGAGCAGGGTGCGGGATTCGCGAATCTCGGTAACTCGCGACGCTATTCGCGGCAACGTGAGGAGTTTTTTTTTTGTGGCAGGCTCCAGATCGAGGGCTTTAGATTTGATGCAGTGCTTCATGCAGGAAGGTGTGATTTTTCGGAACTTCTACCACAATTGATTCCTCACGTAGTTTCGGACGGTTGGTGTTCGAAGGCGGAGGCATTGGGTGGAAGAGGCTCAGTTCGTGGGAGAAGTCAACGTAATCGGGAGGCTCGGTTCGAGCTTTGGAGGCTGTTGGGCGGGCAAACCAGGAAAGATTGGAAGAATATTCCTTCGGGATATCTCCCGGAGAAGAATTTTTTGTTTTCCTTTGTTGGAGGCTGAGAGAAAATTGAAGGAATCTATATTTTTTTTTGTTGGAGGCTGAAGAAAGAAATATTTCCCCTGCTGGAGCTGCGTGAAGAAAGACATGATCAATTTCAAATTGCAATATCTGGTGCGAAATTTGAGGTGGTGAAGTTTGATGGAACTGGTAACTTCGAATTATGACAAACAATGGTGAAAGATCTGTTGGTACATTAGGGAATCTTAAAGGCTTTGCGGGAAACGAAACTAGATTCCATGGAGGATGAAGATTGGGAAGAATTGCAACAACGAGCGGCAGCTACTATACGCTTATGTCTGTCAGATGAAGTTATGTATCACATGATGAATATAAAATCTCCAGGGGAGATTTGAAAGAAATTGGAAATTCAGTTTATGGCCAAATCTCTGACGAATAAATTATATCTGAAGTAAAATTTATATGGGCTGAAGATGCAAAAAGGTTCTGATATGGCGCAACATGTTAATTGCTTCAATCAAATAATCACAGATTTATCACGGCTTGATGTGACTATTGAGAATGAAGACGGAGCAGTGATTTTGTTGTGTTTACTGCCTTCTTTCTATGAATATCTTGCGACCACTCTTATATATGGGAAAGAAACTATCAAAGTTGATGAGATTACTGCAACATTGTTGGCTCACTATCAGCGGAAGCAGAATGCAGGGGAAAGCTCTCATGACGACAATTTATATGTTAAGGGTAAGCAGGATCGTGGAAGGAAGAAAGAGGAGGATTCTAGAAGGCGAAATTTCATATCCAAGTCTAAAGGCAAAAAGACAATTCATTGCTACAATTGCAAGGAGTCATGTCATATGAAGAGATATTGTCCAAAGCTGAAGAAGCAGACTGAGGAGAAATGTGATGCATCATTGAAGTTTGTAAATGTGGTGCAGAGTGACAATTCAGATTGCAGTAATGACGATATGTTCTCAGTTTCATCAACTCAGTTCACGGATGCATGGATTCTTGATTCAGGATGCTCTTATCACATAACACATAACATGGAGTGGTTTACTTCATACAGGTCAACTAATTCTGGCTCAGTTTATCAAGGAGATGATAAATGTTGCAATATTGTTGGTATTAGAGAAGTTACAATTAAGATGTATGATGACACAGTTAAAACGTTATGTGATATCAGACATATTCCAGATCTGAAGAAGAATTTGATTTCCTTGGGCACTCTACACATAAATGATTTTATTCCTCATGCAGATGGGATAGGTAAACCATCAGAATTGTTAAGGGTACACTGACGGTGATGAAGGGAAAGTTAATTGCATACAATATCTACAAACTGTTGGGGAGTACAGTTGTAGGTGAAGTTCATTCTGTGGAGTCAGATGATGATAATATAAAACTATGAAATATGTGTTTAGGTCATCTTAGTGAACGTGGGATGACAAAATTGCATAGAAAAAACATGTTGCATGGTGTTAAAAGCTGCAAGCTCGATCTTTGTAAGTTCTGTATTCTTGGAAAACAGACAAGAGTCAGTTTTATGACTGGAAAACATAAAACTAAAGAGATTCTTGTTATGTGCATTCTGATGTATGGGGCCCTACCAGGAAATCGTCATTGGGAGGATCTCAATATTTTGTTACCTTTATTGATGATTTTTTCAGGAAATCGTCATTGGGAGGATCTCAATATTTTGTTACCTTTATTGATGATTTTTTCAGGAAANTTATTCCTCATGCAGATGGGATAGGTAAACCATCAGAATTGTTAAGGGTACACTGACGGTGATGAAGGGAAAGTTAATTGCATACAATATCTACAAACTGTTGGGGAGTACAGTTGTAGGTGAAGTTCATTCTGTGGAGTCAGATGATGATAATATAAAACTATGAAATATGTGTTTAGGTCATCTTAGTGAACGTGGGATGACAAAATTGCATAGAAAAAACATGTTGCATGGTGTTAAAAGCTGCAAGCTCGATCTTTGTAAGTTCTGTATTCTTGGAAAACAGACAAGAGTCAGTTTTATGACTGGAAAACATAAAACTAAAGAGATTCTTGTTATGTGCATTCTGATGTATGGGGCCCTACCAGGAAATCGTCATTGGGAGGATCTCAATATTTTGTTACCTTTATTGATGATTTTTTCAGGAAAGTTTGGGTGTATTTCTTGAAGCAGAAATCTGAATTCTTATATAAATTCAAGCTGTGGAAAGCTGAGGTGGAGAATCAAACTGACAGAATGATCAAGTATTTGAGATCTGATAAATACATAGAGTACACAGATTCGCAGTTTTAGAAGTTTTGTGAGGAGCATGAGATTTAGAGGCATTTTTCAGTGCAAATGACACCACAGTAGAATGGTGTGGCAGAAGTGATGAACATGTCATTAACTGAAAGGGCAAGTTGCTTGAGACTGAATACAGACTTCTTAAGAGTTTCTGGGCAGAGACTGAATATGACATGTTATCTCATCAATATATCACCTCAAGCATCGTTGGGTGGCAAGGTCGCAGAAGAGGTATGGAAAAGTAATCCAGTTAATTTAGATCATTTATGGATTTTTGGTTTTCATGCTTATGTGCATGTATCTGGAGATGAAAAATCAAAACTTGATGCAAAATCCAAGAAGTGCATCTTTTTGAGATATAAGAAAGGTGTGAAAGGATGCAAGTTTTGGGATCGAATTGCAAAGAAGATGGTGATCAACAGAGATGCTGTTTTTTATGAATAATCCATGTTACAACAGAATCAAGACAAGGTGCAATGGAATAGTTCCAGTTCAGATGCAGTGCAGATGGATTTAGAACAACATCCAGAAATAACTGAGAGAGTTGAAGGTTCACATCCAACACTTGGTGATTCTATTCCAGATGATCTGCAGAATTATTATCTAGTCAGAGACAAACAAAAACCCACCAATTTAAGACCTCTTAACAAATTGGGTTATGAAGACTTGCTCTCTTGTGCACTTCTCATCAGCAGCGATGATACAGCCACTTTTCAAGGAGCTATCACTAGCCAGGAGAAAGAGAAATTGATGGGTGCAATGGTTGAGGAAATGGAGTCTTTGCAGAAAAATTACACATGGGAGCTAGTTCAACTTCATGAGGGAAAGAATGCTATTGGTTGCAAGTGTGTGTACAAAAGGAAACCAGTAGTATCAGAAAAAGAAGGGGAAAAGTTCAAGGCTTGACTGGTAGTAAAGGGATTTGCACATCAAAATTGGATATATTATGATGAAATTTTTGTTCATGTGGTCAGACATACTTCAATCAGAGCAGTGCTTGCATTAGTAGTCATTTGAGATTTGCATTTGGAGCAGATTGATGTTAAAATTGCGTTCTTGCATGGTGATCTGGAGTAGCAGATTTATATGGAGCAGCCAGGAGGGTTCACTCAACCTGGACAGGAGCATCTGGTTTGCAGTTTAAAGAAATCATTGTATGGGTTGAAACACTCTTCAAGACAATTGTACAAGTGGTTTGACTCCTACATGATTCAGATTGACTACAAGAGATGTGAGTATGATTGTTGTGTTTATGTGAAGAGCCTTGATTATCATTCTATTTTTTTTGATATACTGATTACTGCAAAGAATATGATGATGTCAGTGGTTTGAAAGCTTTATTGAGCCAAGAATTTGACATGAAAGACTTGGGGCCTACGAAGAAGATTCTTGGAATGGAGATTCATTGAGATAGAGGCTCAAGACGATTATTTTTATCTCAACGAGGTTATGCTGAGAAAGTGTTGGACATGTTCGAGATAAGCAAAGCAAAGCTTGTAAGCACTCCTTTGGCAAATAATTTTAAGCTTTCTTCAGAACAGTGTCCTAAGACTGATACAAAAATCGAAGATATGGCAAAGGTTCTATATGCCAGTGCAGTTGGCTGCTTGATGTATGCAATGGTATGTACTCGTCCTGATTTGGCTCATGCTGTTAGTCAAGTCTGTAAATACTTGGCTAAACCTGGAAGTCAACATTGGGAAGCAGTCAAGTGGATTTTCAGGTATCTGAAGGGTACTGTAAGACATGAAATTATTTTTGGCAGTGAGCAAGATGATTCTTCAGTTGTGGGGTACGTTGATTCTGACTATGATAGTGATCTGGATGGCAGAAGGTCTACAACTGGGTATGCGTTTACTCTTGGTTGAGGGCTTATATGTTGGAAATCAACAATTCAGTCTATTGTGACATTATCTACAATTGAAGCTGAGTACATGACAGTAGTTGAAGCTGCTAAAGAAGCCTTATAACTTGCTGGCTAGTAAAGGAACTGGGCATCGAGCAAGGTGAACTTCAGTTGCATTGTGACAGTCAGAGCGCTATTTATTTGGCTAAAAACCAGGTGTACCATGCGAGAACCAAGCACATTAATGTCAGGTATCACAAGATCAGAAAATTGATTGCTTCTGGTGAGATACTGTTGCAGAAGGTTCATACTGATGAGAATGCAGCTGATATGTTGATCAAACCAGTTTATTATCAACAATTTCTTGTATTGCTTGGACTTATTGAATGTTTGCAGTTGTTAGAGAAGCTTAGCGGTCCAACCCACAGTAGTGCAGGTGTAACTTTCATGTATCTTTTTTTTTCTAAGGGGTTGTATATTTACCAAGGTGGAGATTTGTTATTGTATGACTCATATACCATATAGGGGCAGATTCTAGAATGAAGCAGAGCGGTGCGGAGCGGAAGAATCTGTCCAAATTGGGAAGTTGCGTTATGTGGGTTGGGGGTGCAAAGGCAATGCCTCGCTGTACGGTATATGGATAATGTTGTAATTACATATTGTACTTATGGATTACTCCTGTGGTTATAAATAGACATGTCAGTAACCCCAAGAGGCATCCCAAATTCTGTAATCTTTTTTCTGAATATTGAAAGGAACTCGCTGCTCTGCTCCCGAGGACTTAGGCATTCTTGCCGAACCTTGTTAAATCTCTGTGTGTTCTTCTGGATTTGTGTCGATTTCTGTTTTTCTTCGCCCTAATTTCTTAATATATATATATATATATATCTACATACATACATACATACATACATATATATATATCTACNAGTGACTGTAATGACGATATGGGTTTTTGTGGACGGCGGTAGCAACAACAAAGGTGCGTTGGGCTGCGGTTTTGGGATACATAAAGTATAGGTTGTTTGGACAATGGGTAGGCAGTGATTGAAGATGGTAGGGACAGCTAGGAATGTTGGCGGCTGCAAGAAACAACAAAGGAGTGGCTAGCGGTTGTTTCTGCAGGAAGACAACAATGAGTGAGGAAGGGGCGGTGGCTGGAAAGGGGAATACTGCAGGGAAGAATAACAAACACTGTTGTCTTGGGCAGCTTTAGCTGTGAAGGGGTGGTGGGGAACGATGGGAAGTGATGTGGGAAGGATCCAGAGGGTTTGAGGGAAGATAATCACTACCTGGGAAGCGTGATACAACTTTAGCATCACTCGACCCTTGGATACAACCCTAGAAGGGAAAATCTGAGATGACGACAGCTATCCCGAACAAAAACATGACAAATTAACCCTAAAACATCATGAAAGTGAATATATATTAATAGGATAACTAGGTGTGGCCCAAGAGGATCAACTGACTTCTCAGAAGGCTTGGATAAATTAACCCTAAAATATCATGAAAGTGAATATATATTAATAGGATAACTAGGTGTGGTTCAAGAGGACCAACCGACTTCTCAGAAGGCTTGGATAAATTAACCCTAAAACATCATGAAAGTTAATATATATTAATAGGATAACTAGGTGTGGTTCAAGAGGACCAACCGACTTCTCAGAAGGCTTGGATNTATATATTATGGTATGCTCATATACCATATAGGGACAGATGTTGGAATGAAGCGGAGCGGAACTAAAGAATCTGTTCAATTTGGTAAGTTACGTTACGTGGGTTGGGGGTGCGAGGGCAACGCCTCGCTGTACGGTACAAGGGTAATGTTGTAATTACATATTGTACTTAGGGTTTATTTCTGGGGTTATAAAGACATGTTAGTAACCCCATGAGACATCTCAAATTCTGTAATCTCACGTAGGCATCTTTGTTGAACCTCGTTAAATCTCTGTGTGTTCTTTTGGATTTGTGTTGATTCATGTTTTTTTTTTGTCTTAATTTCTCAATAAGTGGTATCAGTGTCAAGTTCTAGGGCAGAAGAGATCGGCGCAGGAAGAAGATTCGGCGGCGGAGGAAGAGCAGGGTGCGTGATTCACGAATCTTGGCAACTCGTGACGCTATTCGCAGCAGCGTGAGGAGTTTTTTTTTTGGTGGCAGGCTCCAGATCGGGGGCTTCAGATTCGGCGCAGTGCTTCATCCAGCAAGGTGCGATTTTTCAAAACTTCTTTCACGATTGGTTCCACACATAGTTTCGGACGGTTAGTGTTCGAAGGCAGAGGCACTGGGCGACAGAGGCTTGGTTCGTGGGAGAAGTCGGCGTAATCGGGAGGCTCAGTTCGAGCTTCGGAGGCTGCTAGGTGGACAAACCAGGAAGGATTGAAAGAATATTCCTTCGGGATATCTCCTGGAGAAGAATTTTTTTTCCTTTGCTGGAGGCTGAGAGGAAATAGAAGGAATCTTTATTTCTTTTTGTTGGAGGCTGAAGAAAGAAATTTTTCCTCTGTTGGAGCTGCGTGAAGAAATGCTTGATCAATTTCAAATTGTAATATATGGTGCGAAATTTGAGGTGGTGAAGTTCTATGGAACTGGTAACTTTGGATTATGACAAATAATGGTGAAAGATTTGTTGGCACGATAGGGAATCTTAAAGGCTTTGCGGACACTGACGGTGATGAAAGGAAAGTTAACTGCAAACAATATCTATAAACTGTTAGGGAGTACAGTTATAGGTGAAGTTCATTCTGTGGAGTCAGATGATGATAGTACAAATCTATGAAATATGCGTTTAGGTCATCTCAGTGAACGTGGGATGACAGAATTGCATAGAAAAAATTTGTTACATGGTGTTAAAAGCTGCAATCTCGATCTTTGTAAGTTCTATATTCTTGGAAAACATACTAGAGTCAGTATTATGACTGAAAAACATAAAACTAAAGAGATTCTTGATTATGTGCATTTTGATGTATGGAGCTCTACCAGGGAATCTTCATTGGAAGGATATCAGTATTTTGTTACCTTTATTGATGATTTTTCCTGGAAAGTTTGGGTGTATTTCTTGAAGCAGAAATCTGAATTCTTCTCTAAATTTAAATTGTGGAAAGCCGAGGTGGAGAACCAAACTGACAGAAAGATCAATTATTTGAGATCCGATAATAACACAGAGTACACAGATTCACAGTTTCAGAAGTTTTGTGAGGAGCATGGGATTCAGAGACATTTTTCAGTGCGCAAGCACCGCAACAGAATGGTGTGGCAGAAAGGATGAACATGTTATTAACTGAAAGGGCAAGATGCTTGAGACTGAATGCAGAACTTCCTAAGAGTTTCTGGGCAGAGGCTGTGAATATGACATATTATCTCATCAATAGATCACCTCGGGCATCGTTAGGTGGTAAGGTCGCAGAAGAGGTATGGACATGTAATCCAGTTAATTTAGATCATTTACGGATTTTTTGTTGTCCTTTTTATGTGCATGTACCTGGAGATGAAAAATCAAAACTTGATGCAAAATCCAAGAAGTGCATCTTTCTGGGCTATAAGAAAGGTGTGAAATGATGGATCAGATTGCAAAGAAGATGGTGATCAGCAGAGATGTAGTTTTGATGAACAATCCATGTTATAACAGAATCAAGACAAGGTGCAAGGGAACAGTTCCGGTTCAGATACAGTGCAGATGGATTTAAAACATCATCCAGAAACAACTGAGAGAGTTGAAGGTTCAAATCCAGCACTTGGTGATTCCATTCCAGATGATCTGCAGAATTATAATCTACCCAGAGACAGACAGACACACCAATATAATACCTCATAGCAGATTAAGTTATGAAGACTTGATCTCTTGTGCACTTCTCATCTGCAACAATGATCCAATCACTTTTTAAGGAGCTATCACTAGCCAGAAGAAAGAGAAATGGATGGGTGCAATGGTTGAGGAAATGGAGTCTTTGCAGAAAAATCGCACATAGGAGCTAGTTCAGCTTCCTGAGGGAAAAAAAGCTATTGGTTGCAAGTGTGTGTACAAAAGAAAACCAACAGTATCAGAAAAAGAAGAGGAAAAGTTCAAGGCTCGACTGGTAGCACAGATATTTTCACAACAGAAGTGGATAGTATATGATTAAATTTTCGCTCCTGTGGTCAGACATACTTCAATCAGGGCAGTGCTTGCATTAGTAGCTATTTGAGATTTGCATTTGGAGCAGATAGATATTAAAATTGCTTTTTTACATGGTGATTTGGAGGAGCATATTTACATGGAGCAGCCAGAAGGGTTCACTCAATCTGGACATGAGCATCTGGTTTGCAGGTTAAATAAATTGTTGTGTGGGTTGAAATAGTTTCCAAGACAATTGTACAAACTTATGTGAAGAGCCTTGATGATCATTCTATTATTTTTATGTTACTTTATGTTGATGATATACTGATTTCTGCAAAGAATATGAATGATGTCCGTGGTTTGAAAGCTTTATTGAGCCAAGAATTTAACATGAAAGACTTGGGGCCTACGAAGAAGATTTTTGGAATGAAGATTCATCGAGATAGAGGCTCAAGACGATTATGTTTATCTCAACGAGGTTATGCTGAGAAAGTGTTGGACATGTTTGAGATAAGCAATGCAAAGCCTGTAAGCACTCATTTGACAAATCATTTTAAGTTTTCTTCAGAACAGTGTCCTAAGACAGATACAGAAATCGAAGATATGACAAAGGTTTCATATGCCAGTGCAGTTGGCTGCTCGATGTATGCAATGGTATGTACTCGTCATGATTTGACTCATGTTGTTAGTCAAGTCTGCAAATATATGGCTAAATCTGGAAGGCGACATTAAGAAGCAGTCAAGTGGATTTTCAGGTATCTGAAGGGTACTGTAGGACATAAAATTATTTTTGACAGTCAGCAGGATGATTCTTCAGTTGTGGGGTATGTTGATTGTGACTATGTTGGTGATCTGGATGGCAGAAGGTCTACAACTGGGTATGTGTTTACTCTTGGTGGAGGGCTTATATGTTGGAAATTAATAATTCAATCTATTGTAACATTATCTACAATTGAAGCTAAGTGCATGACAGTAGCTGAAGCTACTAAGGAAGTCTTATGACTTGCTGGGTTAGTAAAAGAACTGGGCATTGAGCAAGGTGAAGTTCAGTTGCATTGTGACAGTCAGAGCGCTATTTATATGGCTAAGGACCAAGTGTACAATGCGAGTACCAAACACATTAATGTCAGGTATCACAAGATCAGAGAATTGATTGCTTCTGGTGAGATACTGTTGCAGAAGATTCATACTGATGAGAATGCAGTTGATATGTTGACCAAACCAATTACTATCAACAATTTCTTGCATTGCTTGGACTTATTGAATGTTTGCAGTTGTTAGAGAAGCTTAGTGGCCCAACTCACAGTGGTGCATGTGTAACTCTCAGGTATCTTTTCTTCTAAGGGGTTGTATATTCGTCAAGGTGGAGATTTGTTATGGCATTGCTCATATACCATATAGGGGCAGACGCTGGAATGAATCAGAGCGGAAGATTTTGTTCAAATCGAAAAGTTGCGTTATGTGGGTTGGGGGTGCAAGGGCAACGCCTCGCGGTACAGTATAGAGATAATGTTGCAATTACATATTGTGCTTATGATTTACTCCTGGGGTTATAAATAGACATGTTAGTAACCCCAGGAGGCATCCCAAATTTTGTAATCTTTTTTCTGAATTTTGAAAAGAACTCATCGCTCTGCTCCTGAGAACATAGGCATCTTTGCCGAACCTCGTTAAATCTCTGTGAGTTCATTTGGATTTGTGTCGATTCCTGTTTTTCTTCGCCCTAATTTCTCAACATATATATATAGATATATATATATATATATATGTATGTATGTATGTATGTATGTATGTATAAACTGATCTCCTCTTAAATTTAATTTCAAATTCAGACCTTAAAACTTGCTCATCAAAGAAGAGCCGTATTAGACAATCCAGTNCATCTCTTAAATTTAATTTCAAATTCAGACCTTAAAACTTGCTCATCAAAGAAGAGCCGTATTAGACAATCCAGTCTCTCTCATTATTGCTACACAACTCTCATGCGGAATTTTAATGAGCTTAATTTCATTGCTGTCTCCTCTAATCCTACTTTATTCATGGAAGTTTATGGTATTTTTATTAATTCCATTTTCCCTAAGAATTTTGTTATTGAGAAAATTCTTTTGGAAAACTATTACTGGTTTTGTTGATTATANCACACAACTCTCCTGCGGAAGTTTAATGAGCTTAATTTCATTGCTGTCTCCTCGCATCCTAGTTTATTCATAGAAGTTTATGGTATTTTTATTAGTTCCATTTTCCCTAAGAATTTTGTTATTAAGAAAATTCTTTTGGAAAACTATTACTGGTTTTGTTGATTATATCAATTTTTGTTAGGGGGTTTTAGTTGCATTATATATCCAAAAGATAAATTGGGTTGTACATTTTTTATCTCCCATTTTTGCTAGGAAATTTGTTATTTTATTCTAAATATTTATGTTCAAAATTTTAAAAATTAACATTACATAATATACATATAAAATTTAAGAACTTATATTTTAATAGTATCATTTTATGATTTTGTGAATCACACTGCAACATTTTGAGCTTCATTAACTTTTGGATTAAAGACTAATTAACTATTAGTTAATTATAAATATAATTAGCAGCAGATTAACTGTTTCTTATATTGTTAATTGGGAATAGGTCCTAAAATTTTGATGGAGAAAAGCCTAGATGTTACCGATCATAAATCTACCTGCGACTAGGGCTGTCAAAATGGCTCTTTGTTCGCGAACAACTCGTGTTCGACTCGTTAAGAAGCTCGTGTTTTGCTCATTCGCTAAGTTAATGAGACGAATGTTTTGGCTCGAAATACTACTAATCAATTATATATATATATATATATATCTTTGATGAGTGATATTTTTAAAAAAATTAGTTAATTACAAGGCTACAAAGATTTATAATCAATTAAAAGTATTAATGAAGAAAATAGAATAAAAATTATAAAATTNGCCCTGTTTGGCACAGCTTTTTCATCGACGGTGGCGTTTTCAGAACGCCGCCTACGCGTTTGTTTCGAGCGTTCGTTCGGCGGCGTTCTGAACGCTGCGTCCCGCGGTTCGGTTTTTCTTCATTATGCGGATCGCGGGGCGCCTCCTGCGTTCGGCGTTGGCTGTTGGCGTTAGGGCTGCAATTCCTTCTTTTGCCCTTGGTGATCTC
>JXCR01142174.1:57720-71971 GCA_002079205.1 Phalaenopsis hybrid cultivar
GGGGGGCCTGGAGGCGGGTGTCGACAGACTAAGCTCAATGTCAATCAGCAGGAAGGACGAAACTAATCAGTCATGCACGCTCTAGAGTCCTCGACAATGATAAAGGATCGAGTCTATTCAGGATTCAACATATTTTTTCCCAAAACTTTGACATGATATTAGAGTCAAAATTTTGCCTTTACCACCGGTAGTTATTGGAGGAACGTTAAGGCTCAAGCGGGAAGGGAGGAACTATTTCTTTCCCTTTCGCCCATCTAAGGATTTTTATCCGCTGTGTTTACTTCACCGTCTTCGATTCTCCTTCTACTGCTTAGTCTCGGGCTGCTCCGTCCTCCTTCGTTCGCTTCGGTTGCGCAGTCCTCTTTCGATCGTCGACTACGACTATGTCCTCTCCCTGTCGTGCCTGGGCTCTCCGGCTGGTGCTCCTCCTCGCCAGCGAACAGCCAGTCGCCGACCTTCTCCGCTCTTTCGGAGACCCCTTCCTCCCTCGCGCCAGCCTTAGAGCTCTGGTCCTCTCCTACTCGAAGCCTTCCTTGGGTAGCTGGGAGTGGTGGGAGATCGGATCTGCAGCTCGATGGACAGATGGATGGCTTCGGTGGTTCCCAACTGTGGGCTATGAAGAATTAATAGCATTTGGATCGTATGATAGGACGCGGATTCTACTTGTGGGCTATGATCAGTAGCATTTGGATCAGGACGCGGATCCTACTTGCAGGCTATGATCAATAGCTTCTGGATCGTGTAACTGGATCCTATTTGTGGGCTATGATCGGTAGCATTTAGATCAACACGTAGATTTTATTTGTAGGCTATGATCTATAACATCTGGATTGTGTAACTAGATCTTATTTGTAAGCTGTGATCGGTAGCATTTGGATCGTGTAACTAGAAACGGATCCTTCTTGTGGCTATGATTCGAATTTCTGGACGACAATAATAAAGGATTTCTTGCTTTTCTTTGCTCAAATCATGTTATGATTCAAGAGTTCCTGAGGCTTCGACATTCTCGGCTTCGGCACTCAAGGCTTAAGGATTTTTTGTCTCGGCAGTGTTATCAATTTCTTATTAGCAAATTGATGCTTCCTGATCATTCAACATCAATTTGAGGGGGATGTTAATCAAAAAGGACGAAAACCAGGCAGCTAAATTAGTACTTTTTAATAATTAGGAGCTTCTTTATTTAAATTATTTTCAGTGTCTTTATTCTAATTTATTTCTCTTTTAGATGAATATTTAGATTAGGAATATGTATTATTAAGTTACCTAAAATAGATTCTATAGAATATTCTGTACCTAAAATAAATTGTAAGATTATTATTTAATTGAATGAAAACAAAGGGAAAAGGCATGGAGCCTATTTAGATTTCAACCAAATTTTCTCAAAACTTTGACACTCAAGAGCTGTGCTAGCAACAGGTGGGGGAGATGATGCGGAAGGAGCATACATCAAAGGAAACGGGGCAGCATCAGGTGTGGGAACAGCTGCCAAAGGGGGGTGACAGCAAGTGGTGCAAGAGGTGTAGCTGCAAGAGGTGTAGCTGCAGGTGGTGGGGGAGGAGGCGCCACAGGAGGTGTATCAACAGTCGGTGGGGTTGGAGGTGTCAGAGGAGGTGCAACAGTTGTGGAAACATCGATAAGAGTAGACGACCTCCGTTCCTGCTACGGTAAGTGGTTTCAAGGGTCCCCAGAACACAAGGTCTATGAGATGGCTGACCGCCTGCACCACTTGTGGCATTTGCAAACAAAAGAATGACATTAAAGATATTAGTACTGACAGAAAAAATAATCATAAAAAGAAAGAAACAATGCAGTAAAATTAAAACACAAGTAACGCTATGTTTAAAAACAAGAAAAGCAAGAGTAAAGAGCCATGCTTCAAAATAATAAAAGTAAAAGATAAAAGTAGTAGTAATAACAACTAATCTAAAATTTGCGTACCTATGTTATTAAGTTCCATAAAAAAAACTCGTCGTTGAAGATTAACCTAAAATTTCTTCTTCATTCTCTTCATCATCCTCATCAAAATCATGAGCAACCTCTTCAAAAATGCCTCAAAACAATAGAAGTAAAAGACAAAAAGTAACAGTAGTAACAACTAATTTAAAATTTGTGTACCTATGTTATTAAGTTTCATCAGAAGAAGTCGCCGTCGAAAATGAACCTAAAATTTCTTCTTCACTCTCTTCATCATCCTCATCCAAACCATGAACTACCTCTTCAGAATTCTATGTAGTATTTTGTAGCGCAATAGTTACCTCTCATAAAAAATGAACCTAAAATTTCATTATTTCTGCCGTTCTGAATACAGAAATTTGTCATACTTTCCTCTTGGTGAATTGGTTCTATAGAACTATGTAGCTCAATAGTTTTCTTAGGTTTATTCTTCATAACCACAACCCAACCAATTTTATACCTTACTCTTTCAGTGTATTGAATGTAATAAACTTGTGTAGCTTGGTGTGTCAAAACAAAAGAATCAAACTTCACTCATCGCCTGTTCAATTTGACCTCAGTGATATCATAAGATTTGAATGATTAGGTTCCTCGATTCGGAACAGAATCTAACCACTGACAGTTGAACTAGTAGACAATGTAGATGACATTACCTGGATATTTCAATTGAATAACTTTGTCAATTATGTCGTAATAGCAAATCTCGTTGTCTGTGTGCATGTTTCCTTTAACAGCGACATCACAAATATATGTCTTCTTCCTTTCACACCAGAAACTCATATGAAATATATAACTGTTTACGTTAAATATTTGTCATGTAGTCACACTACGATTAGATATTTATAACTCTTTACATCAAATATTTGTCATGTACTCGCACTACGATTAGGCTCATAGGCAAGATCTAGTAATCTCTAATCCATGATTTTGTTGGTTATATTGTGAACGTATAACAAATATATATGTATCATTAGTGCAACTTTAAATACTTAGATCATATTACGCACATGTGATTAGAAGTGTTCATTATACATACGTATAATTTGAACTATATTGGAAATTCTGTTTCCAAATTTTTGCTTTTAAGAGACTCATCTTCCATGTCCAAGCTGTCGATAAATAATCTACTTACAATATTGTTATTTGTATTTTTGAATTGGCCAATATATAAATAACATTCTCAATAATAAATGAGTATGTATTAAGTTTGGGGACCGTGAATCCTACTGTATAAATGTGTGAACTTCGTCACAATTCAAAAGGACATACAATGCAGCTGCTCGAATCTCTTTATTGGTTAGATATCGTGTGTCATGTCTCTCTGGTGGCATTCTGATATTTGATATATGGATATTTCTGGCTGTGAAGATGTCACATACAATTTGAACTCTTTAATGACCTTGGTCAAAATAATATGAGCAGAAAGTTGTCGTCTCCTGCAACAGATATGCTTCGCAGATCGATCCCTCGGGATGTGTTTTATTCTTAACAGTTTTTTAATTTTTTTTAAAAACCTGCAGCACATAAATTTTACATTGAGTATGGTGGTCGTTTAGTGTGAAATAAAATGCTACTTGTAATGTATGCATTAGGAAGACATACATCTCGAATGAATACATTCATTTGTACTGCACTGGACCCCCTAGTATAGCCTCATAACATAGATGTATAGTCAAATGCTCCATATATTTGAAGAAATTATGAAGAAATATCCACTCAAGCTTGCAAAATAATAGAGGAACACTCACATCAAGATGTTTCAATGAGTTAACTTTCAGTGTTCCTGCACACAACTTCCTGAAGAATATATTAACTTCGATCAAAGGATCAAGCACCGGTTTTGGCAGTGCATGAAATCCAATAGGTAATTGGCACTACAGAAATATATGACAGTCGTGATTCTTCATGCCAAATACCTTGCATGTTTCCAAGTTAAAACAACGGCTTAAATTTGAAACACAGCCACCGAAAAACTATAGAGAATTGACCCACTCAAAAATAGTCTTCCATTGATCTGATGCAAGAGAGTATGCAGCTTTAGACCTTTTTTTAATTTACCTCCATTTGTCTCTTAAAGTTCTAAGGTCCTCCTTTTGCAACACTCGATCAGGTTCATTCTAGCTTACACTATCTTTTATCTTACCTATGATATTCATCATAGTGTTGAAGATGTTATCAAAAAAATATTTTTAATGTACATAACATCAAGATTATGTCTATTAAGATTAGTCTTCCAGCATAAAAGATTTTAGAATATATTGCGCTTCGTCCAGTTGTGCGTGACACTGAAATCACGAGGATGAGTTGAAGTTAGCTTTGGTCTCTCGTTGATCTTAGGGACTTCACTGATCATCTCAAATATTTCAACTCCTGTAATCCTGAGGGGTGATCTTGATCTCTCAATTTTGTTTTTAAAGAATGCAACTTTATTCCTTCTAAATGGGCAATCGCGATTTAGAAATCTTAGGTGTCAGTCGAATCATCTCTTTTTTCTACCATGTTTTAAAGTAAATGTCTTTGGCATATCCATGCAGTAAGGATAAGTCAATTTTCAGTTGTGCTCCAACTAGCTAGCATGCCATAGGCCGTGAATCACTAATTGTTCACATAAGAGCCGCTATTAGTTGAAAATTCTGCTTCGTAGCGATGACATATGTAAGCACATCCGGCTCCCATAATATGTGAAGCTCTTCAATCAAAGACTGTAAGTAGACGTCGATTCAATCAAAGACTGTAAGTAGACGTCGATTCAATCAAAGACTGTAAGTAGACGTCGCATTTCCCCTTCAAGCTATGTGGATTTGGTATGATCAATGTCAGAAATAAGAATGACACGGTATTGCACATATCAGGGGGCAAACTGTACAAAGCGATGATCACTGGCTAGCATGAGTACGTGTTGAAGCCATCCGCATATAACCAAAGTCTAACATTGCATACTTGAGCTGTAAAATCTTGTAAATACGGTTGAAATGTCTCCAGGCCTCACCATGTGACAGATGATTCATCGAGTTAACATCAACAGATCCAGTATTGTGCCAAGTCATGTGTCGAGTTGTACATATGGAAGCGAACAATCTTTGAAGCCGGGCTATGAACGAAAAATAAAAGTGACGCTTGTATGAAGTATTTTTCTAATTTTTATTCTTTCTCCCTTTTGTTTGAATCTGTCTACACCACAAAATCTGCAAGTCATGTCGACTGCATTAGCCTTGTAATAGATCATGTACCCATTAACACAACAATTGTTCTTTTGGCATTGTAAATTTGAAACCAAATTTTTGTTCTGTACAAGTCATCCGACACTCAATTTCCCGCAAGATTAGTCTCTTTCAATAAAGTTGCTACCTGATTAAATGCTCTTCTCAGCATGTTATAATCATATTTGATGGCCAATATTCTCGGCATCACTGATAACTCTGTATGTGCAGTGCAACCATCTCATAAAGATTCTTATGAAGCATTCAGTAAGTCAGAACCTTTGCGATTTGTTATTAGGGTTTAGGCTGTTAAAACCGTAAACCCTAAACCCTAATTTGTTATTCGGTGTTTCCGGTTCGTGTTGAACACTTCCAACAAGTTGAGCTCTCTAAGCTTCATGAATCATTTATTCATGTGTCAGGATCAAATTCCTCTGCAAAGGGGGCATAACTTGTCGAGACACCTCCTTGATCGAACTGAACTTTAAGTTCTTGCTCACTATGTGCATTCTAGTACCAATAATTATGTTTGAATCCCTTGCGGTAAAGATCCAACTTAACTTATTCGGGTGACAGAAGTGCTTGATTTCCTCATAATGATAGATGGGAAACTGTGATGCCACCTGCACGAATTAATTAATGTCATTCAAGAACTCATATATGGGTCTTTTTTGTACTTGATATAATTTGTTATACATCCAAGCTCTCAAATTACGGATATTCATCTGTAGCATACTGTAGTTTTAAAGATCAATGCAATTACTACGAAAAATAAAAATGAAAGACTTGGGCAATATAAATATGAAAATTTAAGTTTAGATGTATGAAAATTTATTGAGGTTGGTCAAATGAATCCTTTTTATCCATATTGTCCTATTGAGTGTCAAAACATCTACCTTTTTTAAAATAAGTCAAATCTGAAACATCAACTCTCCTAATTCAGTCATCAGTTAGTCAATGATTGATGTGACCAATCATTTAAGGCGACTCTCTAATTTTGTATGCCATTGGACACACTCCAACTGTTTCATAGATATATTCGTTTCAAATTTTGTCTTTAAGTGTAAAGCCACTCATCCACCTTAACATAATAGATCTTATGCATTCGGCTTAACCCTTACAACAGGTGTTATGCATTCCTTCACTTCAACCATCCAACTTGGATTTTGCCAATAACATCCGCATCTATATCACCATTGTTTTCAATAGTTGACCCGACATATCTAGAATGTTCATTCTTTTTAATAACTTGATCATCCATTGCTATAACCCTGATAGTAAATCCACAACTACGAAAATTTCATTTAATATATTTAGTTTTAGATTTACTCAAACGAAAACCTTTAAACTCTATGGTTGACCTTCATAATTCAAGATTTTCATGAACTCTCTCTAGTTTTATCCACATGAACGGTATCATCAACAAAAAGCATACACCAAGGTACATTCTTTTGTAAATGTCTGGTAAGAACATTCATAACTAAAGCAAAAAAATAGGATACATACCTGTTCTGGTTGGAGCGAAACGGAAGAATGAGAACTACAAGAGTTTCAGTGGTCTTTGTAAGCCACGTGTACGTTACCTTCCTAGCTAGCTCTAATGACGATTCTATTGTGAAGTTTCTTATCGAAGACCAACGAACCCTTGAGGGAGAGGGAGAGGGAGAGGGAAAGGGGATAGGGAATGGGGGAAGAGGAGTTGCGCTGGAGGGGAAGATGACGCTTTAGGGCAGAGGGGGAGACGGGCGGGATACAGAGAGAAAAGAAAATTGAGGTGTGCGCGATTGGTAAATTAGGTTATTTGCACGGGATCTGCATCGGTCTAATTAGACGCTAAGTAAAGTATTTGCGACATTTTTTCGACGCTAAGTAAACGCAAAATTCGTGGCAAATCCAAGAAAAGTTTTGTTATTTCCGAAATCTTTATATCGATGAAATATTCGACGTAAATAGGACGTTAATTCCGACACATGTCATAAATTATATTTCACCGCTTAGTAGTTGCAAATTCAACGCTAATATGTGTTGCTTCGGAAATATCCGACTCAAATATCAGACGCTAAGTACATTTACTCATGTAGTGTAACTAATTAAAATAATAATTTATTTAAAGTTGGTAATAAATATTATGTTTATGTTAGATTTCTAGTTTAGAGTAGTGAACGTCAAGACAAAGTAAATAACAAATTAATCGATATCGAGATGAGTAATCTTACTTTTATAGTATATTGAATTGAATATGACGAGCAAAAGAATGATATGGTTGTATTGCTTGTTTTTATGTGCATGACTGATTATAATGGAGTCACTCTTTTATGGTATCAGCTGGGAATGCTAAGGCACCCGTGCACGTATATGAAAAAGGATATTGATATTGAAGTATCTTAAGTGATATAATTTTTAGACGATTCTTCTGTGACGATTGTACAGTTATAGAATGATATAGATATATTATTGATATATTAAGGTTCATTGAATAGCATCAACTATATATATATATGCATATGTGTGTGTATTAATTATTAAAATTTTAACTGACATGCATATTATTTTTCTTTTCCCTTGTATTATTATAATTTAATAGTATGAGTATTCAACTCACTGTTATTTAAAATTAACTTTTCAAGTGTAATTAGTTATTTAAAAAAAGAGTAATAAAAGAAATAATGTTTATAAAAGATGTGGATAGCCAGTAACAAATACATATAATTTAACTCTTTAATTTAATTTGATTAGCGACTCTTTTATTAATTAAAATGTTATTTATATAATAGATTTATTTTTTATCGTCCGATCATCTGTTCTCGTCTTAGTTAATTCCAAGCCCCGGGTCGGGTCGTGATAATTTAAATCTCAGTTTAGATATTTGCGACTAAGCCAACACATTGACTATGAATGTGTGTTGTTTAGAGTTCATTTGATCCTCGTTGTAATTTTTGAAGTTTTAATATGCAATATGTTAAGACTGTTTGAGTTCTATTTGAATGTCTCATTATGCAAATATTGTGTCAAAAATTGTGGGTGATCAGATGTTGATTTTTATGGTCCCAACAATAGTACTTTATGAATGATAATAAATTTAATGGTTGTAGTGAACTTGCATAAAGTTCTTGTTATTATTATTATTATGTCGTTTAACGGCATGCATTTGACTTTTTCCCCTCCTCTTTTTTTTCTTTCAATTTGACTCCAGGGAGTTATCAAAAGTAGGGAACCTTGTAAGCCTTGAAGTTTGCATGGAGATCATGGATCTTCTTTATGAAACAGAGCAGACTTCAATGCTATTCAGCTCTCCTCATGCTCTTTCTGCATCCATTCTTGTATGGTTGTGTATTGTCGTTTTATGTTTCACTTCTCACTTCTATTCGTGCATTTATTTTTGTTGCAAAATTTTGTAGGTAGCTGCGTACTTTTTCATGGTGCCCAAGCAACAGTGGGAGTTCCCTCTTCTTCCTTGGGGTAATGTTTCATCCATTCCTTTTCTGATTTCTTTTATGTTTATACATTAGTAAATATTGAGCAATTATTTTAAATGCGACGCATTTAAAGCATTTCCATGATTGACTTGTATCTGAGGATTCTTTTCCTTTAGACTGAATCCTTTCTGTAAAATCTTACTAGAGATATTTAAAATTAAATAATATTTCATAATCTATTCATACACTACTATATTGTAAATTGGTAAACGAATAAGATTCTAGGGATCTAACAACCTTTTTTTTTCCTATTTTCTTTTTTTAGGATTTTATCATTTGGATGGATACTTTCAACGACAAGGATTGAAAGAGGGGGACAATCGGAAAATATTGCATATTTACTAAATTTCAGTAGTACATGCATGAAGTTGGTGAGAGGAAGCAAATATTGAAAGAAAATATAATAAAGGTGAATATCTTCTATAACCCTAAAAAAAGAAAAGATTCTAGGGATCTAACAACTTTTTTTTCTCCATTTTCTTTGTTTAGGATTTTATCATTGGGATGGGTTCTTTCAACAAGAATTGAAAGAGAGGGAGAATAGGAAAATAGTACATATTTACTAAATTTCAAAAGTAGTAAAGCATAAAGTAGGTAAGAGACCAAATATTGAAAGGGGATGTAATAAAGATGAATAAATTCTATAAAAAAAATATTACAATAATTATTAAAAACAATCCTGAGATTGTCTTGAGAGGAGCATGATCGGTTTATCAAAAAGAGAATTATTTAACTTGGACGTAGAATCCTCAAAGGAGATTTTTTTTGTTGTCAGCAGAATTGATGCATTTATATAGACAAATAGAAATAATTGAACATAAAGGAAATAATATCGAGTATATACTCAATCAAGAGAATAGGTTACATAGTAATAACAGTTCATGTTAAAATATCCTCATTATGAATTTGCAAATATGGTACAACAACATTTTCTCGTGTTGTTGCATATATATCATAATGATTCAACATGTTTTGAATATTAGAGAATTGAAGTAGTTTCATAGCCTTTGTAAAGATAGGTGCTAAATACTCTTCATTAGCAACATGAGGATTCATGATCTTCTATGATACAATGACATCTATGATGAAATTACAAACTACTTTAATATATTTTTGTTCTTTCATGAAACGTAGGGTTGCTTTCAAGTTGATTGCGTGATTATTACACTTAAGAATCATATGTTGAGTGATAGGATAGGAAGTTTAATTTTTTTAATTTGACTTTTTATCCTCATCTTAAGATATATATTTATAAGTACTAACATATGCTGCATGGTTAATCTTTATTCTAGAGTCACCTTAAGAAGAAATCTATTTATGATTTTTTTTGTAAATAATTAAGTATTATTCTTATTTTTTAAAGTACATGTTGTTATTGCAAGATTATAAGCTGTTGTGTAATTAAATGTAACTTCTCTCATTACATTTCTGTCCTGTAATTCAGAACTTCTATTAATTCTGCCATAACTATCCTGATAGAATTTGTATGTTCATCTGAATCATCTCCAATAACTATCCTTTCTTTAGTAGGTATATGCTGTAATTCCTCTTTTCCTTCCTTAAATCTACTTATTAAACTATATTCTAATTCAACCTAAGGAGCATAAACATAAATAAATAAAAAAATTTAACAAGCTTAAGCTTTGACTGCATTCATGAATTTTTGCTTTAAGTGCCTCAATAGAAATCACCCTATAATCGTTGAACTATTTATCTGCCACTAACACAACATCATTTCTTTTGTTAGTTATTCCAAGATACCATAAATTATAACATTTCCCAATATCCTTAGATTATTTTCCTTTTCATTTTTATTTGAAAAAGTAATGCTAATTCCTTTAATTATAATGGTCAACAATTCTCATATTTTTCATTCAATTTTTCTAGATTTCATGTAGCAAATCTAACCTTATATTTAAACCTTGTCAAAAATTTTATTGCGATTGAGCTAACCTTGTTGCATTATGGCGATGTCTTGGCCTACCTTTGTTTACTTTTTCACCACTGCCGAGTTAACTGTTAGTGAGTATATAGCCAAATTTAGCTTAGTTTAGATTAGATAAAATGTTGCGGATTGATTTCTAGGTTGGGTTAGACTTGATTATTAACAACCTTAAATGTATATTCACACACACAAAGAACTAATAATTCTCTTTTCAAAACTTTTTTGAAATTTTATCGAACTTTTAGTAAATACTTAATTTTTTTTTGCATTAAATAAAAATCATTTATCATCTATATACTAATTTTAACCCCATTAATTTTCATTCTTATAAAAGTTCTTGTTCAAACTATTCATTAAATCCAACCTCACACAGTCATGCGTTGTTTGTCAACACCTCAACGACCATATCTATTGATTTTGTTCTAATGCTTTTAATGGTATGATAAATTATAAAAACAATTTTTTTTCCAAGTAATAATGCAGTTCTCTTGTGAAGTGCTATTTAAAAAGCATAATTTTAAATTTACCTGAGCAACTTTAATGAAAATTATTGCCAACACGCCCAACATTATTGATTTGGATAGAATATTATATTTTTGTCATCATTTAACCATCTTTTTATTGTTATTTTTTGTACAACTTGAGTCAACAATGTAATTATTCCTTATCATTTTAAAAATTATGCATCGCAAAGGTTTCCTATACACCTAAACTTCATTTTTTAGACGTTTTTCACCTTATATATGCATCAAAATGTGTATTTCACTTTTTAATAGTTAAAATAATAGTATTTTTATGTGATATGAAATATTTGGGTGGTAGAAATGTAAAGGGCTAAGTTTGCCAAGTTTAAATGTTAGTGATGTAAATACTTAGGAATTGGATGGTATGCATGTAAATGGCCTTTAATTTAAACCACAAGGAAGATTTACATATATGCCACCTTACCTATGCATATTTCACTTTTTGAAAGTTAAATTAATGGTATTTTTTATGTGCTATGAAATATTTCAGTGGTATAAATGTAAAAAAAAAAAAAAGGCATTGGATATGTAAATACATAGAAATTGGATGGTATGTATGTAAACGCTCCAAACCATAATTAGCTAAATGTTTTATTAGTAAATTTTTCACGTGCTTTTATGTGACAGATATCTTTCAATTCCTTTGCATATTAGTAGAGCTAAATTCCTGGTTTATGAGTTGTGACCTGATTTCGTTGTACCTCACTGTAGTGAAGTTTGCCACTTCCTATGATGAAGCAGACATCGGAGCTTTGGTTCATTTTATTCTAATGCATGTACTTGCAGCTCAGCCCATAGATCCAACTATTTTCTGAACTCTCTCTTGTTTTTCGTCATTCATCCAACCCCACCTGCTATATCAATCTACTTTGTTTCAAACATTCATCTTACATATTGAAAACAAGCTTGTTCTGCATTTTGAGCAATCTCTCTCTCTCTCTCTATATATATATATATATATATGAAATAATAATTTAATGTTGTCCGAGACCCTTGAATTTGTTTTATTATCTTGAACAAAAATATACCTTATAACAACTGTCCTACATGCAAAAGGCCGACTATTGAATGAGTCATGGAAGTACGAGTATTACAAGTTACAAGTTTTTGCATGCCAAGTCTTTTTCCCTTTTGCATGCCAAGTCTTTTTCCCTTTTGCATGCCAAGTCTTTTTCCCTTTCCCACGCAAGAATAACTTTATATATATATATTTTTATATATATAATTTTTTTCTTTATATACATTAATGTATTAATCATGTTCTTAAAGTCCGGATGTGTTCTAATTATATCTACTTATAACAGCTTACACAATCGCTAACAGAGTTCCTAAATTTAGCCTTTTGTAGTCTATTTTATTTAAAATTCGTTTAATATCTTAATTTAAGAACGTGCATTTAGCGTTACAGTTTTCCCATTATTTCTCGAGAAAATTTCACCAACGCGCCGAATTTTAAACCGTAATAAATTTTGTTGAAAATTAAAAAAGTAATAATAATAATTGGATGATTTTAGATTTAAAACAATATGATAATAAAGCGGTAAACAATTAAAATAAACCGAAAAAGAATATTATTTTTTTTATTTAATCTAGAAGTAATAAAATGCTACTCTTAGAAAATCAGCATTAAAAAATTAGTCATACCATCCATTTATGTAAATTTAAAAAGTCCAGGCATTGATTTGTAAATACATAAAATTTTGTGGTAGGAACTTGTCCATTTACATAAAATATACAAAATGTAGAAAATAATTACAATTGATTTGTAAATACATAAAATTTTGTGGAAAATTTAAACTATTGATTTATTTAGAGCATCCGGCTCAAAATTTTATGTCCATTTACATAAAATTTAGAAAATAAGTCAATTCACATAAAACTTTGTCCCCTAAAAAAATTTGAAATTTATTTGAGCCGGATTGTCACAGATAAATAGTTTCACATTGGCTAGGTATAGGACCGAAAAATAGTATTTAAGTCTTGGGCTGTCCATCGCCAATAAGAACTCTTTTAGGAGGTAACAAGTGGTATCAGAACAGATTACTGTCTGTCAGGTGTGTGGATTCTCCATGGTCCAGTGGGACTCGCGGTGGAGCAAATTCGTGATAAGGGTGTCACGTGATTGGGTGAAGGAGAATGTCACAGACAAATAGTCTCATATTGGTTAGGTGTAGGGCCGAAAAGTTGTATTTAAGTTTTGAGATGTCCGTCACTCACAAGGACTCTTTTGAAAGGTGAGAGTATGCTCTAAATAAACCCTGAAATAATGAAGCAAATAATAAAAAATTATAGTTTAAAATTCGTGATAAGGGCGTCACGTGATTGGGTGAAGGAGAATGTCACAGACAAATAGTCTCATATTGGTTAGGTGTAGGGCCGAAAAGTTGTATTTAAGTTTTGGGATGTCCATCACTCACAAGGACTCTTTTGAAAGGTGACAGTATGCTCTAAATAAACCCTGGAATAATGAAGCAAATAATAAAAAATTATAGTTTAAAATTCGTGATAAGGGCGTCACGTGATTGGGTGAAGGAGAATGTCACAGACAAATAGTCTCATATTGGTTAGGTGTAGGGCCGAAAAGTTGTATTTAAGTTTTGGGATGTCCATCACTCACAAAGACTCTTTTGAAAGGTGACACTCTAAATAAACCCTGAAATAATGAAGCAAATAATAAAAAATTATAGTTTAAATTTTCAAATATTAATCA
Source organism: Phalaenopsis hybrid cultivar (assembly GCA_002079205.1). Taxonomy (NCBI): domain Eukaryota; kingdom Viridiplantae; phylum Streptophyta; class Magnoliopsida; order Asparagales; family Orchidaceae; genus Phalaenopsis; species Phalaenopsis hybrid cultivar. The sequence goes on from JXCR01142174.1 coordinate 71,529, forward strand.
TTATAATGCAAATAAAAATGCCGTATTAATTGCGCAGCAGACCATTTTTCTAAGGAAAAATGTGTAGGCATCACATCAATAATTGCGGCCACCAGCTGTGTGATGGATCTTAGACAATGGCCATTACCACATTGTGGCCCATGCATGCGTCATTCGGATATGCAAGAATATGAGATAACATTAATCGGTCTACATAATTTTTATTTTACTGAATATCACGCTATTAAATTACTCTTCATTCTGCATTAAGAGAACAATAATTTAGTTGATTATAAGTTAAAAATTAAAAAGGACGGCCGTAGCATATAATTAATGAGCAAGCTAAACCCTATAAATCATAAAAATATGGAGATCACGTGTGATTAGGCTTCGGTACCGTTGCAGCTAATTAGAACGTTAAAACCCTTAAACCCCAGAGCCAAATATACATACTATCCCCCCCC